>JALXFT010004060.1:35000-40001 GCA_023376895.1 Aspiorhynchus laticeps | reverse complement strand
TTTCAGTTTGGAATGTGAGGGGGTCGAAAGTCAATTTTGGGGCATGCATCTGCACAACTTCAGCGCTCGTAAAAGTCTCTCCTTGTTGATAAAAATCATTGAATTATGCGTTAACGATCATCCCAGACCATGTCCAGATAGGGAGTTTTTTTTTCGTCCTGTTTTGGTTGAGTTATGGTTAAGTGATAAGAACCAAGTGAAGTCCTGTTTTAAACCACATTCAAGATGTTCTCCTCCAATTTCTCCTTGTTTTAAAGGTCTCTTGAGATAAGGAGGTTTTATGGCAGGAAATCGGAACTCAGGAATGTGCTGTGTGTGTGTGTGTGTGTGTGTGTGTGTGTGTGTGTGTGTGCGTGCGTTCTCGCTCCCCAAAGCATTACAGCAGACTGCACGTCTCCCCTGTCACTTTACACTTTGAAAACCCCTGCTTTATTCCCCTTCGTTTTTCAAGTTTATTTGTATGTAGAATATATTATTATTTCAAGATGGGGTGAGTGTGTGCTTTGTTGGGATAGTTTGAACAAACTAAAAGGTACCTTTCTTCGTGTTCTGCCAAAAAGAAAGGATACTCATATGATTCTTTTTTTTTTTGAGTTGCCATTGCCTTGATCTGTCATCCACTCTGTGCTACACTGACCTTTGTTTTTTTTTTAAATTGCTGTCACGCTTGAGGGCTACAAGGATTAAGTCACGTGGTGTGTGTGTGTGAGTGAGTGAGTGTATGTGTGTGCGGAGAGAGATGTCAGTCAAAATCGCGACAGTGGCCAACTAAGACAATCAACATTTACATAATTTCTATTGCATTTCCTCTGAAATCCTTGGATAAATTCCTGGGACTTAAGGACAAAACATTCGGGGCTAGATAAAAATCATTCTGGGCTTGAGCCCCAAATATTTAGCCCTAGCGACGCCCCTGGGCACAGCCATAGGCACGAGGCTGCAGGCCTTTATACACTTTGCGATCAGTAAGATTTTAATGTAAAGAGATGTAATCCCTCAAACAGAGCTTCACAATATTGAAATACTGTATCTACTAAGTGTTTTACCTACTTTTGTCAGCCTGGCAACCATGTGTACGCTCTCTCTTTCCACTGTGGATAAAAGCACTGACTTTCTGAAATCACCAGTAGGCTTGTAGTTTAGCGACCTCCACTTCCATATTCTGTTCTTAGAAAAGTGTAATTCATCAAGTGTTAATTTATGAGCGAGAGAGAAAGACTTTATGTATGAATTTTTATCGCGTTTCTCTTTTAACAGTGCAGCTGTGGCTTTAATTGTGTAAAAAACGATGTTACAAACTCTGTAGTTCTGTAGCAAATAATGAAGCTATTTTATTGATAAAATTGTGAGGTGGCGCTGAAGTTTCTGTGTGTCTGAATGTGTGTGTGAGCTATAGTGAAGACAGCACTAGTTCAGAACACTTCTCATTTTTATTTTTTTAAATGTAGAGAGTGTGTTGATTTGTGCAATTATAACCTACCAGCAATGTAAAGATGATTTTATTAATATATTAGCTCAAATGTCTGCTCTGCCTGTAGTCAGCAATGATCCTAGAGGCAGTCCCGTATTGAGATACACAGCCCCACTAGCAACCACCTTGTGTACCTTGTCAACCACTCAGCAACAGCCTAGCCACCACTCCAAGTACCCTAGCAACCACCCAGAATGTGTTATCAACCATACAGCAAATACCCTAGCAACTGCATAGCAACACTCTAGAAACCAACCAGGTTTGTGTTCAGCCCCGACAAAATGATGCAAAACATTTTGTTTTTTTAAACGGAAATGGTGGTGCGTTGAACACCTTGTTCTGATGACGCAAGTGTTGCAACTATGGCAGCTGAGAAGGCCATTCTTTGTGTTCCTTTTGAAGAATTTTCAGAGCCTGATAAAATTGGTATAAATACTTGTTTAATACTGCAAAATACGCTCGATGTTACAGTCACTGCCCTTGCCGTCCAGAATAAAAGAGAACATCCCAATCGAGTGAAGTGATCTCAATGTGTTCCTGTGGCTCAGTGGTAGAGCATTGCGTTAGCAGCGCAAAAGGTCATGGGTTCAATTCCCAGGGAACACACATACTGCAAAAAAAAATGTATAGCCTGAATGCACTGTAAGACGCTTGCGTCTGCTAAATGCATAAATGTAAATGTGAAGGGATTTGTGGAAACTGTGGTTCCTAGTTATTGTGATCTAACATTTGCCTCGCATTTCAGGATGAAAAGACAAACATTTCAGGTGAAGGATAATCCACTTCTTACCTTCGAGACTGTGTTATGATATATGACCTTATTATTTTTATTGTGAGTATTAGGCTTATCATTATTGCTAATCACTGTTTTTGTGCTACAGTATTGTAATGTTTACCATTATATAATCAGAGTAAAGAAAAGTTTATGAAAGTGTCACTCCACAATACAATAGCAAAATGGGCGTTTCTTGTTCAAAAGTTACGTAACACAGTCTCATAAGTTTAAATAATTTGTCTAGTTTTAAGGTCTGTAAGAGGACAAACTTAGATTACAAGAGAAATTGTTAATATTTTACATTTTTTCCGACCTGCAATGAATAAATGTAATTTCCACCACATCTCAATATACAGCTGTTATTTAAAAATAGAATAACTTATGCCACTCAAGAATTGTCTAAGATCATTTTTATAACTAGTTTTACCAGTTTTTCCACAATGTACAATAATTATACATTTGTCAATGAGATAAATTAACTGCCCTAAGGAACAAATGCTGAACTGTACACCTGTCACACTCTGAAATTTAATATTTGTTTGGGTAAGAGCTTATTAGAAAATAAATAACTTGAATATAATTTAAATATAATTTACATTTTTATATTAAGTAGAGCATGATCTCATAAATTGTGGATACATTTTTAAAGTGTGATGATAACTTTTTAAATATTTTTTAAAAATGTATGGTGGTGGAAATGACAATGAATTAACGTGAATGTAGAGAAACAGTGACATAACGTGAATGTCTTAAACTCATCACACTCATTAAACTCAATTCACAAAGTCATTAAACATATCAATTGTACTTTGTAACTGTAATGGGTGTATTCCTTTAAGAAAACGTGATTACGTAGTGGTTACGGGATTAATGGCACATGTTGGGTTCTGTGAGGTGTTCACCACTTTCAGCTAGAATAAAGTGACTCTGTTGCTCTGTCAAGACAAGTGTGTTCATTTGAAATCATTACATGGTGTCAGAAGTGCTTGACGAACACACGGCCTCGAAAGGATGGCAAAATTCAACCCCCCGGAGTGTTTTCCATTTGATCGTCCAAATGAATGGGCTGACTGGAAACAACGTTTTCAGCGCTTTCGGAGTGCTACCAAATTGGATAAAGAAGATGGGGAAGTCCAGGTCAGTTCATTGATCTATGCCATGGGAAATGAAGCCGAACACATATTTAAATCATTCACCTTTAATGAGGAGGGTGACGAGAAGAAATTCGACGTTGTTTTAAGAAAATATGACGAGTACTTCTTCCCTAAACGAAACGTGATTCATGAGCGAGCCTGCTTCTATCAAAGAGTATAGCGCCCTGGTGAAAAGGCTGAAACCTTTATAAGAACTCTCTATGATTTATCGGAACACTGTGACTGCAGTACAAGAGATAGCTCAAGGGAGAGCAGCAGACAGAGGAAAACAGAAATGGAAACCTAAAAGTAAAATCGACAAAGAGCAAGGAGAACCAAAATGTGGAAGATGTGGTAAAATCAAACACAGACAACAGGAAAAATGCCCAGCAATAAAGTCAACATGCAACAAATGTAAAAAAGTGGGTCACTGGGAAAGAATGTGTCATAGCAAATCAGTCAGAGAAGTGACAGAGACTGTTGCACAAACACAATATTTCCTGGGTGCCGTTACAAATTCACAAAGAAATGATGAGCAGTGGTCTGTGCAAATTTCCATTGGAAAGACACCAGTTAAATTTAAAATTGACACTGGTGCCGATGCAAACATCATGTGTGAAGAAACGTTCAGCACGCTTAATCCCAGGAGAATGCTGGAGCAGACAAATGTTATACCGTGCAGTCCTGGAGGTCAACTAGATTGCGTGGGGAAATTTCAAATCAGTACCACATATAAAGGAAGTGTGTACACATTCCCTGTGTATGTCATCCATGGACAAAATGTGAACAATTTGCTAAGTCGATCTACTGCATCCTCAATGGGACTGGTGAAACGTATTGAGGAAGTTCACAATGCATTTGGTGAGCATGGAACCCTTAAAACAGAACCCGTTAAAATCCATCTTAAGGAAAATGCTCAGCCATATGCAGTACACACGGCACGCAGAGTTCCATTGCCTCTCATACAAAAAGTTAAAGAGGAGTTGCAGCGCATGGAAGGAAACGGGGTCATAGAGCCAGTGACAGACCCTACAGACTGGTGCGCACCCATGGTGCCAGTACCAAAACCGAATGGAAAGGTACGAATCTGTGTGGATCTAAAAAAATTAAATGAAGATGTCAAAAGGGAAAGATATGTTCTGCCAACCGCAGAGGAGATCATTGCAAAGCTAAGTGGTGCAACAGTCTTCTCATCTTTGGATGCTGCCTCGGGTTTTTGGCAGATACCATTACAGCCAGAAAGCAGCAAATTGACCACATTCATAACACCATTCGGAAGGTACTCCTTTAAACGTCTTCCTTTTGGCATTTCAAGTGCCCCAGAAATATTTCAGCGAAAGATGGCGGAAACTCTTCTGGGGCTTGAAGGAGTATCCGTGTATATGGATGATTTACTGGTGTATGGAGACACCATGGAACAGCATGACCAACGGCTTACCAAGGTATTGGAGAGAATTGAGTCTGCTGGGTTAAAGTTAAACCGTGAAAAGTGTCTGCTGAGACAACAACAACTTCACTTTCTTGGTCACTTGATCGACAAATCAGGTGTGAGACCAGATCCTGAGAAGGTCAGAGCGGTCCGTGAGCTCTCACCCCCACGAAATGTTCAGGAGCTAAAACGT
>JALXFT010004060.1:0-30000 GCA_023376895.1 Aspiorhynchus laticeps | reverse complement strand
GACAAACTGATGTCAGAAATAGACCTGTGCATGAAGTGATGCTTAGTAACATAACTACAGCAGTAACAAGTCTGTGTTGGCTGAATATATTAAGGATAGTTAAAGATAACTCAACACATTCTTTTTGATGCATACTTTTTAAGGCAGTGTTTAAAAAATTAAGATTTTAAATTAAATCTAAAAATATTTCAAAATATTTAATGGCTTATTATTTAATTGTACTTGCTATACTACTTAAGTACAGTACTAAAATGTGTTATAATGGTCATTTTATAATAAATCTAAAAGCAATAATTGAAAACTAGGGAGTAGGGCAGATGATATATCTCATGCAATATTCATGCGCATCTCGTTAGTAAAGCCGGCTCCTTGATTAGCGCTAAGCGGCATTTAATACACGGAGCTGTAGATCACTGACAAGCTATGCAATATCGTTTTCATTATCGCAGATATATCGCCTTCGATAATGAACGCTTTATGAACATTTATTAATCTGTGTTAATGTTAGTTAATAAGACAATCATTCAGTGTTTGTTCATGTTTTTGTTGCTGTTACGTGACGTAGCGGTGTCTGACTAGGGGTGAGACGTGGGGTGATGACATTATCGTTTCAGAAAATATACAGATTGGCGGTCCACACGTTTATCCACTCTGGGACCCGGTTTCACTCTTCCAAAACGCCGGATCCGTCTGGACGAAACGCCAATACGATACAAAATGTATGTGTATACAGCTAAACAAGTGGACAGTAATAATAGGTCAAGGCAAGTTTATTTATATAGCACATTTCATACACAGTGGTAATTCAAAGTGCTTTACATAAAAGAAAGTGAAATAATCATTCACAGCAATAAAAACAAGGAATTAAAAATAATAAAACAAGGAATTTTAAAATGATATAGAAATTGATTTAAAATGAAATTTAAAACAGTTAAATAGAAAAGGATTATACATAAAATACAATGCAGTCAGTTCGGACGTAGCACAGTGCTCATTCAACAAATGCACAGCTAAATAGATGAGTTTTGAGACTGGATTTAAATGTGCCTAATGTTTTAGCACATCTGATCTCTTCTGGAAGCTGGTTCCAGCTGCGGGCGGCATAATAGCTAAAAGCGGACTCCCATTGTTTTGTGTGAACCCTTGGTATTTCTAACTGACTCGATCCTAATGATCTGAGTGGTCTGTTAGGTTTATATTCAGTGAGCATATCTGCAATATATTTAGGTCCTAGACCATTGAGTGACTTATAAACGAGTAAAAGTACTTTAAAATCAATCCTAAATGTAACTGGAAGCCAGTGTAAGGACCTGAGGACTGGTGTGATATGCTCAGATTTTCTGGTTCTAGTCAGAATCCTGGCAGCAGAGTTCTGGATGAGCTGCAGCTGTCTAATGGTCTTCTTGGGAAGGCCGGTGAGGAGACCATTACAATAATCCACCCTGCTGGTGATAAAGGCATGAACAAGTTTCTTGACTGGAAACAAAACATCTAATTCTTGCAATGTTTTTGAGATGATAGTATGCTGATTTAGTTACTGCTTTGACATGACTACTAAAACTAAGGTCTGTCTCCAGAATCACCCCAAGATTTCTGACTTGATTTTTAGTTGTTTGACCCCTAGAGTCAAGGTATGCATTCACCTTGAGAACTTCATCTTTGTTTCCAAATGCAATGACTTCAGTTTTCTCCTTGTTTAACTGAAGAAAGGTTTGGCACATCCAACTGTTAATTTCATCAATGCATTGGCAGAGGGAGTCAATGGGGCTATAATCATTTGGAGATAAGGCTAGGTAGATCTGGGTATCATCAGCATAGCTGTGATAGGCAATTTGGTTCTTCCTCATTATCTGACTTAGTGGGAGCACATACAGGCTAAACAAGAGCAGTGCAAGAATTGAGCCTTGTGGGACTCCGCATGTCATGGATGTCCACTTAGACTTATGCTCTCCTATACTCATATAATAACCTCTCCCTTCTAAGTATGACCTGAACCATTTGAGTGCCATCCCAGAAAGCCCGACCCAGTTTTCCAGTCTCTCTAGAAGTATGTTATGATCGACAGTGTCAAACGCAGCACTAAGATCTAGTAGTACCAGCACTGATATTTTGCCAGAATCAGAATTAAAGTGAATATCATTTATTATCTTAATGAGTGCAGTCTCTGTGCTGTGATGCACGCGGAAACCAGATTGAAAATTATCCAGGTATCCATTTGAGTTTAAGTAGTTGTTCAGCTGATTAAAAACTAACTTTTCAATAATCTTACCTATGAAAGGAAGATTTGATATTGGTCTATAGTTGCTCAACATGGTGTCATCAAGATTGCGCTTTTTCAGAAGGGGCTTAACAACTACAGTTTTCAGGGAGTTTGGAAAAGTCCCAGAAAGAAGTGAGGTGTTCACCACTTCTAAGAGATCTGCTTCTAAACAGTTAAGCACACTTTTGAAAAAAGATGTGGGAAGTGTGTCAAGATAGCAGGTTGACGATTTAAGATGCTGTACTATTTCTTCCAAAATTTTGCTATCAATTGTTTTAAAAACAGACATAGTCACTTCTTTTTGAGATTGCTGTCGAATCTGTGTGACCTCTGTATTACAGGAAGATGTGCCAATCTCCTTTCTGATATTACTGATCTTCTCTGAAAAGAAGGAAGCAAACTCATTGCATTTGCTGTCAGAGAGCATTTCACTGGGAATCTGACTTGGGGGGGGTTTGTCAGTCTCTCAACAGTAGCAAAAAGAGTGCGAGTGTTGTTTAAGTTACTGTTTATAAGGTTTGAGAAGAAGGTCTGTCTAGCTGTGGCTAGTTCCAAATTGAAAGCATGAAGGCTGTCTTTATAGATGCTATAGTGTATTTCAAGTTTCGTCTTACGCCACATCCGCTCAGCTTTTCTACATTGTCTTTTCATATTCTGAACTGCTGTTGATTTTCTCCAAAATGATTTTTGTCTGCCATTCTTCTTGCTGACCTTTATCGGTGCAATATCATCAATAACATTCTTAACTTTTGAGTTAAATGAATCCAGGAGAGGATCAACAGAGTCTGCAGAAATGCTTGGTGTTAAAGATATTGCCTTCATAAATAGCACACTAGTGTAACTAGTAATTCAGATAGTGAATTGGTGGGGTTTTGTTAAATGTGAACCTAAATCATCACAATTAAAAGAACCAAAGACTTAAACTACTTCAGTCTGTGTGCTTTGAATTTATTTAATACAAAAGTTTCACAATTTGAGTTGAATTACTGAAATAAATGAACTTTTCCACGACATTCTAATTTCACACAAAAATAATAAAAGTCTCACATGGGTTGGAGCTCTTAATTTTGAACTCTCAAAGTGCACTAGAGTAATTTAACTTTAAAATGTACAACATTTTCGTTTTTTCCCAATTATTAATTTTTCTTTTTTTTTTTCTTTTAAATATCACAATAAATATCGTATCGTGGACTTCATATCTCAATAATATCATATCGTAAGATTTTGATATCATTACATCCTTAGTATACATGTTGAATTAATTATTAATTTAACCAACATTTAAATCATGAATTGCTTCAAAATGCAAGCAGTTAATGAAATCATTGTTGAAACATTTGCAGTAAGATACTCCCCTCCAGAAGTCTGAGATCTGCTAGTGAGCGACGCCTTGTGGTACCATCACAGAGAGGCTCAAAATCACTCTCCAGAACATTCTCATTCACCGTTCTTGGATGGTGGAATAATCTTTCTTAAAAGTGTTACAGTCTCTTCTTCTGCTTCCTGAACAAGAACAGTTTGTAAAAATCTTCTGCTTTCCTTCATGAAAGAGCAAGCAAACTGCAAGTGACACATAATCATTATAAGACAAATGAACAACATGAAACTCATAAGGAAGCACACCGATATCATTTATATCATGAAGCAAAATGAAAACAAGAATAATTTTTTTTGTCATTGTTCTTTGGGGAGGAACTCCATCTTTGAGTTGATCTGAATCTCACAGTTAAATCTGCTGGTTATGAAGATGAACTTTATTCACTATGAAAACTTTAGATAATGTTTCTTTGTGATGTCGCTTGTTATGACAGATTTATTTAATGATATTTTATTGTTTGATGCATTATTGTGTCACATTTGGCAAGGACGCAGCGTCAGATCTGAACGTGCTGGATCTGTAGATGATCTACTTACTGTGAATGTTTTTTGTATGTGTGTGTAGAGCAGAAGATTGGTTGAAACACTTGCCACATGCAGTGCAGTGATACGTTTTTTCTCCAGTTTGGATCCTCTCATGTGTTTTCAAATGTACTGACTGACTGAATCTCTTGTCACAGTGTGAACACTTGTAATGTTTCTCTCCAGTGTGAATCATCTCATGTGTTTTTAGGTCTCCTGACCGACTGAATCTCTTGTCACAGTGTGAACACTTACAAGGTTTCTCTCCAGTGTGAATCCTCTCATGTTTTTTCAGAGCTCCTGACCGACTGAATCTCTTGTCATAGTGTGAACACTTACAAGGTTTCTCTACAGTGTGAATCCTCTCATGCAGTTTTAAACAGCTCGCTGATGTAAAAGTCTTCTCACACTCAAAGCACATGTACTCTTCCACACCAGTATGTATTTTCTGATGTTTTTTCAAACTTTGTAGTAATGAAAATCTCCTTCCACACAAATGACATGAATGTGGCTTCTCCTTTGTATGAACTGTCTGGTGTTTCTTCAGGTCTGAAGCTCTCAAAAATGTTTTCCCGCACTGATCACATGTATACAGTTTCTCTCTAGTGTGGATGTTCTTGTGTCTCTTGAAACTTGCTGAGTGTGTGAAACTCATCCCGCACTGATCACAAGTGAACGGTTTCTCTCCAGTGTGGATCCTCTCATGTGTTTTCAGGTCTCCTAACCGACTGAATCTCTTGTCACAGTGTGAACACTTGTACAGCTTCTCTCCAGTGTGAACTCTCATGTGAACATCAAGATTATATTTGGATGTCAAATTCTTTCCACACTGAGTGCAGGTGAAAGATTTCTTGGCTCTTCTTTTCTTTAAATCATTATGTTTGCTTTGACAGCAACTCAAAGTGTTTTCTCTGGTTTTGAATTGATTTTTTCCCTCAACTTCACTCAATTCTTCATTGTCCTCATTTTTTTCAATCAACTCTGAAATTAAAGCAAAAACAGTACATTTGTCAGTAACTCATAAAAATGTGAAAATACATAAAATTGAACCCTGATGTAACACTGGAAAGTAGACAATTGCTATAGAAAATTTAGATAATTTTGATGCACTTTTATAAATACATCTATTACATTTAATATATATATATATATATATATATATATATACACACACATCCCTGAAACTTGACCTTGATTTTCAAGTTTTTAAAAACATAATAGGCAAAAATCCCATGTTCCTGTAGGAAGAACTTTTAAACATGTATGATCAACAACACGGTTATCTAACATAAATAATGTTCTTGCAAAAAACTACACAGTTCATAGAAAGTGTCTCTTATTATTTGATTTAGTTATATTATTGAAGATCTCTATAAAGATTTTTCCAATTATAACAAACAAAATTTAAAATTACTTGAAACTTTAGAACCATCAGCTAATATTAAAGAAGAATGAAAAATAAAGACCAACCTGTTTGTTCTTCAGTATCTTCAGTGTGTTTGATTCTGCAGCGTTCTGGATCTCTCGTCTCTTCTCTGTCCTCTTTAATAAACTCAGTCTTTACAGATTTCTTACTGATGATTTGATGCTTGTTTGCATCTGTAAACTGATGGGAATATTCCAGCTGAATTTCTGTGTGGAAGAAGCAGATTTGCCATAATCAACAAGAAATCAAAGAGGCAATGTAAATCATTATATCAGTTTAAAAGTCTCATTCAGCAACACTGCACTCACATAAGTGCTAGTTCACACATTCTATGTATTTCTGTTATCTGTCTTTCTAATTAACAGTAAGAATGAAAAATGAAAGCTTAAACAAATCTGAAGACACCCATCGTCATTAACAACTACAGGTAAATAACTACACTAGAGCACGTGTGTAAATATCCTCCTGAGACCCCCCCCAAAAAAAACATTTTGTGAATTTATTATGCTATTTTTTCATGTCATTACATTGTTTAGAGCTGCTAAAGCTGCTTTGACAATCTGTATTGTAAAAAGAGCTTTAATGGTTACATTAACAATATAATAAAATTCTATATGATTATCCCACATTTCTGACACAATACCTAAAAAAAAAAAAACTTAGCTTGTTTTGCAGTAAATAGTTAATGCCGTAAACTTGAACCAAGTATACAGAGTCCTTGTTCCGGAACTTGAGCTGAGTCCGAAAATGCTATGGGAACACCTTCTCACAGAGAGTTCCTGAGGTTTGCTTTTGGGGGCGAAGCTTATCTTCGACCTAGGTTCTTACCTTCGGCCTAGCACTCTCACCCCGCACTTTTACAAAGTGTGTGGATGCTGCATTAGCTCCGTTGCGGCTACAAGGCATCCGCATACTCAATTACATCGATGATTGGTTGATTCTCGCTCAATCAGAGCGGATAGCGGCTCAACATCAAGATGTTGTTCTCGCTCACACGGAAGTGTTGGGGTTAAGACTGAATGCCAAGAAGAGTGTGCTTTCTCCATTACAGAGAACCACTTACCTTGGTGTGGTGTGGGATTCGACCACGATGCAGGCACGTTTGTCCCCTGCTCGGATCGAGTCGATCCTCGCGGCAGTCAGGAGAGTGAGAGAAGGCCAGTCACTCACTGTCAAGCAGTTTCAGAGGCTGCTGGGTCTAATGGCAGCTGCGTCCAACGTGATACCTTTTGGCCTGCTGTACATGAGACCCCTACAGTGGTGGCTCAAGACCAAGGGGTTCTCCCCGAGGGGAAACCCGCTTTGCATGATCAAGGTCATGCGGTGGTGCCTACGTGCCTTAGACATGTGGAGACAACTTTGGTTCTTGTCTCAGGGCCCTGTGTTGGGAGCTCGTATTGCCACGTAATGCTAGCGACGGATGCATCCCTCACCGGTTGGGGCGCGGTCATGAGTGGCCACCCTAAGCGCAGTCTGTGGAGTGGTCGCCATCTCACCTGGCACATCAATTGGCTGGAGATGTTGGCGGTGTTTCAGGCTCTGAAACACTTTCTCCCAGAGCTGAGAGATCACCATGTGACCTCTTTGCGACTCGGGAGACATCACAATGTCCCCTCTGTGTACTCTCTAGTTCATCCAGCTCTGTTGGGGCTGGATGCCATGGTACAGACTTGGCCGAGGCTTCGTCTGTACGCCTTTCCGTTCTGGAGAGAGTGTGCTGGGACGGGGTTCGGCTGCTGCTAGTAGCCCCATTCTGGCCGAGCCGAGTATGGTTCTCGGATCTGATTTTTCTCCTCGACGGCTCTCCATGGGAGATTCCCGTCAGGAGGGATCTCCTCTCGCACCGGCTGGAGTTGTGGAAGCTGTGGGTGTGGCCCCTGAGGGGGAACATCTCATAGCTTCCGGTCTCTCAGCTGAGGTTGTTGAGACCATCCCCCAATCCAGAGCTCCCTCTACGAGGAAACTGTACGCCCTGAAGTGGAGACTCTTCACTTCATGGTGCAGAGACCGCCAGCTCGACCCAGTTAACTGCCTGGTTGGTACAGTGCTGGAGTTCGTGAAGTCTCGTCTCTCCGCAGGGTTAACCCACTCCACCTTGAAGGTTTATGTGGTGGCAATTTCAGCCTACCACGCCTCTCTTGGTGGACAATCTGTGGGCAGACACCCCCTGGTTACGCGTTTCCGCTGCGGTGCGCTGAGGCTAAGGCCCCCCGTAACGGTCCCGTATTCCACCTTGGGACCTGGCTGTGGTGTTGGAAGCTCTCTGTAGGCCTCCCTTCGAGCCTATTGAGGAGATCTCTGATCGCCATCTCACTCTGAAGACTGTATTTCTTCTGGCAATTACTTCTCTAAAGAGAGTTGGGGGTCTGCAGGCCCTTTCAGTGGCCCCTACTCACTTGGAGTTTGCGCCTGGCATGGCCAAAGCCTTTTTGTACCCTCTTGCAGGGTACGTCCCTAAGGTTCCTTCCGTCACGCCACAGCCTGTCGTACTGCAGGCCTTTAGTCCTCCTCCCTTCAGGGAGCCAGACCAGCAGAAGCTTAGCTGTATGTGTCCAGTGCGAGCACAGGATACATACGTCCACAGAGCTGCCCTGTGGAGAAAGGGGGACCAATTGCTAGTCTGCTACGGTCCCCCTAAGAGGGGTCTTCCTGCTTCCAAACAGACCCTCAGTTGGTGGATTGTGGATGCCATCAACATTGCCTATGAGTCCTCTGATCTTCCCTTGCCGATGGGAGTCAAGGCTCACTCCACCAGGAGTGTGGCAGCCTCCAAGGCATCCCTATACAGGACATCTGCAACGCTGCAGGATGGTCTACGCCCCTGACCTTTGTCAGGTTCTAAGGCCTGGACATGCGGGCCACCCCAGGCTCTTCCGTCCTCTCACCCTTGATGTGCTCCGCAGGGATACACACTGGGTAGGGACTTGGAAGTCTGGCGGTGTGGGTATCTCATTCCCATAGCGTTTTCGGACGCATCTCGAGTTCCTGACGAGGAACGTCTCTAGGTTACGTATGTAATCCTAGTTCCTCGAGGGAATGAGACGCTGCGTCTCGAGGCCACACCTCCGGCATCCCTGCCTGCGCTTTCTTCATTCCTAGAAGCTGACGCCGGTTTCACCGCACGTGCTTTTATATCTGCTGGTCATTACGTCACCTCGCCCGTGACGTCTCGCCCATCCATTGGACAGATTACACTTGTATTCAGAGCCGGTCACGCTGAAGGCATTCCCATAGCGTTTTCAGGCACAGCCTGAAAAATATTAAGATCTCCGCTAGTGGGCGCTCACTTATTATCATCCCTGTTTTGATTTCAGCAAATCAATTTGAGCGAACCCATACAACGTGATTAATATTCATGAACCCAGCAGCTCCTTTATCCTTAGTGTTTTATTTTGTTATTAGTGGTATAATTGTGCTCAATTGGCCGTGTGCTCAAAGCATGCGCTTACTAACTAGCCGGGGTTTTTACAGACATCTTCAATCTGTCCCTCTCTCTGTCTGTGGTTCCCTCATGCTTCAAAAAATCCACCATTGTGCCCATACCTAAGAAAAATAAAATCACATGCTTGAACGACTGGAGGCCCGTTGCTCTGACACCCATCTTCAGCAAGTGTTTTGAGAAGCTCATCAGAGACCACATCTGCTCTGTGCTGCCTGCCTCACTGGACCCACTACAATTTGCATACCGCAGAAACCGTTCCACAGACGACGCTATTGCCTTCACCCTGCACACTGCGCTCTCCCACCTGGAAAATAAGAACACCTATGTGAGGATGCTGTTCGTGGATTATAGTTTAGCATTTAACACCATAGTGCCTGCCACACTGGTTGAGAAGCTCCAGACTCTGGAACTGAACAGATCTCTGTGCAGCTGGATCCTGGACTTCCTGACAGGCAGAAGTCAGGTGGTCAGAATGGGCAACAACACTTCATCTCCGCTGACCCTCAAAACTGGTGCTCCGCAGGGCTGCGTTCTCAGCCCACTCCTGTACTCCCTGTACACACACGACTGTACAGCTACACACAGCTCCAACGTCATCGTCAAATTTGCCGATGACACAACGGTGATAGGCCTGATCACCGACAACGATGAGTCGGCCTACAGAGAGGAGGTGAGTACCCTGACTAAATGGTGCCAGGAGAACCACCTCTCACTCAACATCGACAAGACCAAGGAGCTGGTGGTGGATTTCAGGAGACAGAGCAGAGAACACACACCCATCACCATCGACAAGACACCTGTGGAGCGGGTAAACAGCTTTAAGTTCCTCGGCATTCACATCACCGAGGATCTCACATGGTCCACTCACACAGATGCAGTGCTGAAGAAGGCACATCAGCGCCTCTTCTTCCTGAGACGGCTGAGGAAGTTTGGAATGAGCCCCAGCATCCTCAGATCCTTCTACACCTGCACTGTGGAGAGCATCCTGACCGGCTGCATCACCGCCTGGTTTGGAAACAGCACCGCTGGCAACCGCAAAGCTCTGCAAAGGGTTGTGCGAACTGCCCGCCACATTGTTGGAGGTGAGCTTCCCTCCCTCCAGGACATCTACACCAGGCGGTGTATAAGGAAAGCCAGGAGGATCATCAAGGACTCCAGCCATCCATCCTGCTCTCTCTGTTGCCCTCAGGGAGACGTCTCCGCAGCATCCGATCCCGCACTAGCCGACTGAGGGACAGCTTTTTCCCTCAGGCTATCAGGCAAAAGGACAGTCAGAACTAACTCACCCTACATCACACTCCCACTCACACATCATGCCATGCATTGCACTTTACCGCCGTTCACTGGACTACACGCACACACTGCAATAATACAACCTATCTGCTATCACTGGATACCATACAATGCACATCCACGACATTGCATATGTATAATCTGTTGCACCTTTGCACAACTATCTATTGCACAACTAATCTGTTGTAAATCTATAATCCGTTGCACCTTAACATACTACAATGTTTAGATGTGTACATAATGTAAAATGTGTACATAGTGTATTGGTAACTAAGACTGTCTTTATAGTACACTGTGTGTATTGAGTATGTGTATGTGTATTTTGCACATTGTCTTCTGTACAGTCTGTAAATATGTACTGTCTATATGTAAACTGTTTTTTGTTTTTGCACTGTTTGGAGCACGCTCTCAAGAATTTCACTCACCAAGGCACTTGTGCTGTGGTGATGTGACAATAAAAAGTGATTTGTGATTTTATTTGATTATAATTCGTAGTAGTTTTGTTATCTTATAAATTGTTTCCCCCTTTTTTTATAGAAACACTAAATGACAAACAATATCTTAAGCACCACCAGTCCTAAGTTCAGTCAACAAGACAAATATGAATTCATACTTGGTTATTCAAATTACTAAAGTTATATCATCATATGCTAAATTATCATAATATAATATTATAATGCTTGACTAACTGATGCTAGTGTCAATTAATGTACAATGTTTTATAATAATAATCTATTCTATTTAGTGTCCATTTCATTCATTTAACATATTTAATATTGGGGCATCCAAGTTATTTGACATTTGAAAATTTTTAAAAAAAGTAACGCAATAGTTACTTTCCCTGGTAATTAGCTACTTTTATAATGATGTAACTCAGTTACTATTTATGAGAAGTAACTAGTAACTAAAACTAATTACTTTTTTAAAGTAACGTGCCCAACACTGCTAGTTACACCTTGATTAGCTGTTCAGGTGTGTTCAATTGGTTTTGGAGCTAAACTCTGAAGGACAGTGGCCCTCCAGGAACGAGTTTGGTGACCCCTGCCCTAGGCTATCAATGCAGACAATATTCAAGACTCAAGATTTTTACTTGTCACATACACTATTATATAGAGAGTATATTACCAGCAGTGAAATGTGAGTCAGGTCCGCTCCATGGACAGCGCAAATATTATAGAATACAAACACAGAGGAAATATACATAAAATGAAATAAGTAAAGAATAAGATATAAAGAACAAAATATAAAATATAAAAATGTGCATGACAGTATACTGTCGAGTTAAATATTAAGATAAGCAGGAATGTACAAGAGCGGAATGTGCAAAAAGGTTGTACATGGTTGACATGTAGCAGCAATACCAATTTTTTTTAAATAAAATACCAAAACACAGAAAGTACTGTGTGCAAATGACACTGTCAGTATGAGGTAGAGAATAATGAATATCTTATTCATCATGTCATGTTGATGTTAAGAGGCTGAGTTTGAGTTTAGGAGTCTGATGGCCTGGGGGAAGAAACTCCTCCTAAGTCTTTCAGTTTTTGCCATCAGGCAACGGAAGCGCTTAACAGATGGCAGCAGAGTGAAAAGACAGTTACCAGGGTGGTTCGAGTCCTTGATGATTTTGACAGATCTGCTTTTGCAGCGTTTGAGGTAGATGTCCTGCAGAGAGGGGAGAGCAGACCCTGAGATGCGCTCAGCTAAGCGCACAACTCTCTGCAGGGCTTTGCAGTCTTGACAGGAGCTGTTCCCGTACCACACTGAGATACACTGAGTCAATACACTTTCTATGGTCCCTGAATAGAAAGTTTTCAGGATTGTTGGTGATACCCTGAATTTCCTCTGCTGTCGCAGTTTGTACAGTCTTTGCCTGACTTTCTTAACCTGTGTTTGAATGTGTGTAGTCCAAGTCAGGTCCTCGGGGATGTTTACACCAAGGTACTTGAAGCTGCTCACCCTCTCCACAGGGGTCCCACTGATCATAAGAGGAGTGTAGGGCCGCAGGTGTCTCTTCCTGAAGTCCACAATCAGCTCTTTAGTTTTGCTCACATTCAGAGAGAGACAGTTGTCCTGGCACCATGATGCAAGTCTCTCTACCTCATCCAAGTATGCGGTCTCATCATTGTTGGAAATGAGGCCCAGAACCACAGTATCATCAGCAAATTTGATAATAGAAGTGGAGCTCTGAGAGGACACGCAGTCATGTGTGTAGAGAGAGTAGAGCAGGGGACTCGGGACTCAGGACACAGCCCTGTGGGTCTCCTACGTTCAGCGTGATGGAGTTGGAGGTGAACTGGCCTACCTTCACCACTTGAGGTCTGCCGGTAAGGAAGTCTTGAATCCAGTCGCAGAGTGAAAAGTTTAGGCTGAGGTCTGTAAGTTTAGAAGCTAGCTTGATGGGAACTATAGTATTGAAAGCTGAGCTATAGCCAATGAATAGCAGCCTTACATAGTTCCCATTGCTGCTGTCAATGTGTTTGAGGGAGGAGTGCAGTATGTGAGAGATGGCATCATCAGTAGATCTATTTGGGGCGATAGGCAAACTGAAGAGGGTCCAAGGTAACAGGGATGGAGGAGCAAACGAGGTTCTTTACAAGTCTCTCAAAAACCTTCATGACTCTATTGATGTGAGGGCAACTGGACGATAGTCATTCAGGCAAGAGGGTTTATTGTTCTTAGGCACAGGGATGATGACAGATTTTTTAAAGGAGGTGGGAACCACAGAGGTAGGAAGGGACTCATAAAAGATTGAAGTGAACAAACCAGCAAGCTGATCAGCGCAGGACCTCAGAACACGGCCAGTAATCCCATCAGTTCCAGCCGCTTTCCTGACGTTCACTCTCTTTAGTGCTCTCCGAACCTCGTCCTCCGACACGGTGATCAAATGATTATCGCTGCTCTGCCTGCTGCTTCCTGACGCGCTGATCAGCAGTCGCGCTACCGCCATTGCATTCAAAGCGGTCGTAGAAGGTGTTTAACTCATCGACCAGCAACGGATCTGATCTCACCTCCGCGGAGGATTTATTTCCAAAGGCACAGATGGTCCTCAGTCCCTGCCACATGCGTCGAGAGTCATTGAGCTGAAAATGATACTCAATTCTCTCCCTGTATCGGAGTTTGGCGGCTCTTACTGCACGTCGGAGAGCATAGCACGATGCTTTGTACTCACTCATACTTCCAGACAAAATAGCCTCATTGTATGCGGCAGTGCGTTTGTTAACCGCAGCACGGATTGTTCTGTCCACCCATGGTTTCTGATTTGGGAAGGTCCTTACAGTTATTGGGTCTCATTCATTAATAATTGTGTACGTTTTTCGTATTTATACGCACATTTGAACTTCTCACGAAAACTTTCCGCCTAATTCACAACACGTGCGTACGCACATGAATTTGTTCTTACGTTAGTGAATTTGGAGTAATTCTAAATGAGCGGACGCGTGCACGAGGTTATTCATTTGCATAAAACACGCCCAAATTATCTCCATATAAGGGCTTTCCGCATTTATTCAGAGCAAACGCGCTCTCACCAGATCTTTGAGCATTCAAGTGTACCAGGGGTGCAAACTCGCCAGGAGTGAAAAAGGTGACAAACTAAACTCCACCCCCCCCCATATATACACATGGGTGGGAATCGCAGGGTACCTCACGATATAGCGATTCTGCGATAATCTATATATTGCTAGACTATCATAATGATGCATCACGATATATGTCTAACTATGAAAACAAAATGCCTGTGAAAAGGTTAAGTGCGAGTTTTCTTTATTCAAGTCCAAACTGTTAGAAAACAGCCAAAAAAGTACTGTAAATCAATTTTAACAAATAACTTGAGATTCACTTGCGACTGCAGTTAAACAGTTTATTAGGAACAATCAAAGCTGACTTTCAAAGCTAACTTTTTAGCATCATTACTCCAGTCACATAATCCTTCAGAAATAATTCTAATAATCTGATTTGCTGCTCAAAAAACATTTATTATTATTCTGTCGAAAAGAGCTGAGTTGTTTTTTTTTTTTTTATGAATGGAAAGTTCAGAAGAACACCATAGTTTGTAAACATGATAAAAGTCGTTATCATTACTTGTGTGCTAAATAAAAGTTTTAACTTCTATATGCTGACTACAAGCTTTTGAATGGTATAGTGTATATTGTTACACTTGGAGTAAGACTGAAGTAATTCTTCAGTCTTACGAGAAGAGAATTCTTTACAAAAACCATTACAAAACCAGGCATTTTCATAGTGTATATTATTTATGTGCTCTGAAGGAAAAAAACAAACAAACAAACACACATTTTGAAATTCTGGGTTATTTCTCTCAGCAGATCTTCTTCCAGAAACAGAAAGTAGCCGGGATGAACTTGTTTGTTTATGCGGAAGCGATGTGAGCGTTTACATTCGCGCGCGCCTCACGTGGATGTTTGAATCTGAAAGGCGCGAGCGGCGCGTGGGCGTGACCGTATTAGATATGAGTTGAGACGGGAAAACTGGACATTGCGTCGGTTTCATACGGATTACTTTAACATAGAATATTTGTTTTGGACGTGACTTACTTCATTTAAAAGTAGACATGTTAAGCTTTCTATACGTATATTTCTCATGTATTTGAGGCAAGTATTCGCGGAGATTCAGGTTGTATTATTTACGTGTCTGTGAAGAGAGGTGACAGAGATTTTTTGCGGGCATAAAGAAAATACGAGACAGCCCACCGACCCCAAGGTAAGCCAATCAGAGACAGAGTAGGGCGGGTCCATCCTGCCATTGCCAACAGGGGAAAAAATGCTGCAGGTGACGTGACACAGATGACTCGCAGATCCGACGACGACCCCCCCCCCCTCCTCCTCCTCAATTTTTTTTTACAGATCTACACGATTCACGTGAATGACCTATTTCAAGGTGAAAACGGCGAATTTCGCCGAAAGGTGACAAGTTTGCACCCCTGTGTACCATTCTCACCAGTTCAAACTTTCATACAGACCCAGACTACAGACCTCTCGGGAGCCAGCTCTACATACGGCTTATTCAGAGAAACCTTGCAGCTGAACAAAACGCAACTTTTCTTACACTTTCACTATATGATGAAATGTATGATGACAAGATTAAATTGTATTATTAAATAAATTTGTTATTTAATTTTGTATATGGATAATATAACACAATTATTTGTTAAACATGCTTTAATATAATCATAGTCGTATTTAGATGAAATATAACATCTTAACATGATTATAAGGCCGTGCAGAGTAAGTGCTTTCTGCGTACGTGGTTTCAGTTGTTCCTATAATTTTTCGTAAATGTAGAATACATTTTAGTACAAAATATTTGGTGAATCGTGGTTTGTTCTTAAAATCATTCGTACTCATATTTCACGTACAAATTAGTGCGTACGCATGCTTAGTGAATGAGACCCAATGTTTCTGTAGCTTGCTCGGTTAGCGTGTTTACAAAGCTTAATGCTACATCTGTGAACTCGCTGACATCAGATGAACTCGCCCGGAACATGTCCCAGTCGACGTCATCAAGAGCCTGTAGCATAGCTTCTGAGTGGGAGGACCAGCGCGTCACTGCTCTCTTCACCGGAGGTTCTTGAGCGAGCCTTTGTTTATATTCTGGTGTGAGGAAAATGGCGGCATGGTCCCTGTTCACATTCAAGAGTCCCTGTTCACATTCCACTCACATCAAAATAGCTGTGATGCATGTGGAGACATGCAGTTTCTTTTTTGAAATTCTTAGTTCAGAGCATGAAACTCCACACAGATCACAAGTAAACCGCTTCTCTCCCGTGTGAATTCTCATGTGACACCTGTAGCCTGTAACAAGAAGCCGGTTTAGGTTTTTACCCAGGTAAGTTCACGTTTAGTTTGAGCAAGCTCAAGAAGATGGGTTGGTTCTGAGTGGATTGCGTTGCTATGGGAAGTTACGCTACACGGCTACCCTGCAGGTTTTGTTCTGGGTTAGACATCGCAAACCCAAACCGGACAATCAGCTGAGAGCAAAGTGACATCTGATGCAAAGAAGCCACTCTCCCATATCTCTCGCTCCAGATCTAAAGCAGTTTACAGTCACATAATTTTAGAGGCAAAACTGCAGACTTTTGCAGCTACTTATTATATTAATATTACATTAATTGTAATTGTTTATAATTCATATAATATATTTATTGAATTATTATATTAAGTGACAATTAATTTTAAGCTTCGAATTTAAATTAAATTTGAGCTTTTTGAGCTCTGTGAGACACTTTATATAAATAATTAAATTCAGTTGATTCCTTTGTATACGACATCTCTTAATCTTCAGCAGAAAAATTAATTGTGTTGACTCTCGCGAGAAGTGAATCAAACTGACGCATTGCTGATGTTCTCCATGTTCCCTGTGACTGGCTGTTTGCTGCACGTGTTACACCTTCAGGTGCACACGCTCCAGAGATAAATGCAAACTGGTTCAAACTATGTTTATATCGAGCCTTGTGAGCTCGCTGATCCTGATCTATACCAGGTTGGCTTTTTCGGGTTTTGTCAACTCAAAACTTACTCTGCTTACTCCTACTCTACAGGCCACAGAAGTTTATTGCTGTTTTGAAGCTCTTTCCACACTGCTCCTTCCAATTTGAATTATCATGTGGACTTTTAGATGTCCTCTTTGAGAGAAGCCCTTTCCACACTGTTGGCAAGTGAAAGGCTTCTATCCAGTGTGAATTCTTATGTGGACTTTAAGACTTTTATTTTGTGTTTAACTCTTTCCACACTGTTGGCATGTGTATGGCTTCTCTCCAGTGTGAACTCTTATGTGGATTTTAGGACTCCATTTTTCAGTGAAACTCTCTCCACATGCATGCATGAGTTCATGCATAAGGCTTCTCTCCAGTGTGAATTCGTACAGTAGGTGGCCAACCAAAGTGTGCTTTTTACCGCTGTAGGCACCGCCGCCGCCACGTCTGCAAAGTGTATTTGCAGCTTTTGACCACTGAGTGGCGTTTTAACTACAAGTTATCAAATGAACGCATCAAAGAACATTTTTGCAAATAGCCGTCAGCTTTACCTCGCCGATGTGTTACATTTGACGGCTGCAGTTGGCGGAAAATGAAAGAAAAACACTGTAGTTCAAATATTTAATTCACAGATGCAAATTTAGTACTTATGAAGTTATGTGCATTTCTTAGAACGAATTCAAGCAGGATAAATGTCAAGCCTTTGAGCCTGTGCTTATATTTACTCTAAGCTTCACACATAGTATTACACCATATTTTAGATTTGAAACATAACGTGTGCAGTACTATTTATATAATATGAATCCTGTTATATTATTCTATAAATAAATTATGGTTTACTTTGCATCTGAGATTTAAAAGTGGTAGCCTATTTCAGTAGGCTAGGCTATACTATGCAAAATGTCAATATTCTCACATTACTTAATATTTGTCACAAGTACATTTTTAGTTTATATTTTATAATTCCTTTAACAAAACATGCATTTTTGTCACGCACATGCATTGTAAGGCTATTGGTTACCTTACCTGTCCTTTATTTTGACCGAGAACTACTTGAGGAAAAGATATCTGTTCACTGATCAAGAAATTGTTGCGTGTTTTATGAATTATTTCCTTTATTTTAGCATAATGTGAGGAACTGTATAATTTCGCTCCCATTATTGAGGCCTAACTAAAACAAACAAATAAATTAAACCTGGCCACAATTTAGCTAAATCGTTGAAACTGAAAAGAAAGGACGGACTAATAAAATGTCCTCACGTTTAAACTCAAGTTCTCTCGTTATAATCAACAAAATGCACACGATGTAAAAGAGCTTCATTTATTGACAACTTCAATGATTTTAAAGGAGGCCTTCTTTACTCACTTTCATACAATTTGAGTAAAACAAACAAAAAATTGCAGCTGCATTAAATGCAAGATTGTGTCCTATTCGTTACAATATCAGTGCAAGATTTGCTGAGTGCGACACGCAAGAGATGTGCTGTGGGGTTACATCATTTAGCCTATTCTTATTATTCTTTGCAATCTTATTCGTGGTCTATAGCATATTATAATTATTTGTACATTTAACTTAATCTGCTTTGTACATTTATTATTTAATAACTGGATCAAATGAGTGAATTCAGCTTTGAGAAAGAAACCAACCTGTTTGTTCCTCAGTTGCTTCTTGTTTCAGATTAAATACTTCTTCAATCTTCATGTCTTCACGCTCCTCTTTAATAAACACCATCTTTGTTTGTTCCTCAGTCTCTTCTTGTTTCAGACTGAATACTGCTTCAATCCTGAAGTCTTCAGTCTCCTCTTTAATAATCTCCATCTTTATAACAGTGTGTCACGTGATCTCAGTCACTTCAGCAGGAGATTTTCTGTGTGTTTAAGATGAAGAGAACAATGAACAGAGAGCAAACCCAAACTAAATCTCTCCATCAGATCCCTAGTTCAGTAGTCAGCTCCCTAGTTCAGTAGTCAGCTCACTAGTTCAGTAGTCAGCTCCCTAGTTCAGTAGTCAGCGCACTAGTTCAGTAGTCAGCTCACTAGTTCAGTAGTCAGCTCCCTAGTTCAGTAGTCAGCTCCCTAGTTCAGTAGTCAGCGCACTAGTTCAGTAGTGAACTCCCTAGTTCAGTAGTCAGCGCACTAGTTCAGTAGTCAGCGCACTAGTTCAGTAGTCAGTGCACTAGTTCAGTAGTCAGCGCACTAGTTCAGTAGTCAGCTCACTAGTTCAGTAGTCAGCGCACTAGTTCAGTAGTCAGCTCACTAGTTCAGTAGTCAGCTCCCTAGTTCAGTAGTCAGCGCACTAGTTCAGTAGTGAACTCCCTAGTTCAGTAGTCAGCGCACTAGTTCAGTAGTCAGCGCACTAGTTCAGTAGTCAGTGCACTAGTTCAGTAGTCAGCGCACTAGTTCAGTAGTCAGCTCACTAGTTCAGTAGTCAGCGCACTAGTTCAGTAGTCAGTGCACTAGTTCAGTAGTCAGCACACTAGTAAGGGAGTCAGAGTTAAATCACCTGATTAGACAAAAACACTCAAAACTAGCGCTGCTAATTCATAAAAGAGCACAAGTTACACAGACATTTCATATTTAGTTGTGATGTATATACGGTAAATCATAATTTGTAGATTAAATCACACTAGCATGAGAAGATTTTCAGCTGGTTTGTAACTGTTGTGTTTGTTGTTCTCGCTGCATTTGCATTAGTTTAGATGATCAGGAGATTCGAATCACTGAATCATCTGAGAAAGCAAACGATTCAATCGAGTCACTGAATCATTTCAGAAGCAACCGATTCAATCGAGTCACTGAATCATTTCAGAAGCAACCGATTCAATTGAGTCTCAAAAAGCTCAGTTTCTCCGTCGCTACTGAGAAGTGAGTTAATTAGTGTTGATGGCGGCCCGTAGAGCGCGCGCGATCAGAAAAAAAGACGCAAGCTGGCCGATCATCAGCACCGCGGCGCGGAGCCAGCGGCGCTCCGTGAGCTCAGAGATCAGCAGCTCTCCTATGGACACTACGACAACGTCCACCCCTGCCACCCCCATCCCCGTTGGGCAAAGGGTCAAATGATCACTTGTTTGTGCTTCGTGAACTCTCTCGCCTTGCATGGCGGCTCCATTGCGCTGCAAAGATGTCTTGGGAGAAGCGCGATCATTAGACGGCCGATCGTCATTTCCAAAAGGCAAATATCCCCCTTCAGAGTCAGAATCGGCGAATAACATTTGCAACACATCCTCACGGTACAACTTTCTATTAGCCATTTGGCGATTTTCTCTCACAAATCTCACAATTCACTCGTGACGCTGTGAACTGAACTGCTTTCGCATCAATGACACGATCGCTCATTTCTCTGCTATTTCCTCGAACACTTTGAATAGGAACAGGACGGAATTTCGGTCTAGAATCGAAGTACTACATGTCTGTCATCTAGTGGTAGGGAATACAAATGAGATATTACACCAGATAAGGAACTAAGGTCTATTTGATTAAGTATGACGTCTTGTCGCAATTTTGCGACTTTGGCGCTTAGAGGGTTAAGTCTTTGGTTCTTTTAATTGTGATGATTTAGGCTCACATTTAACAAAAATCCACCAATTCACTATCTCAACCAATTAGAATACTTCATAAGTACATTTTTAGTGAATTGCCTTCTGGAAAGTATGTTCATTTACTGTATATGTACTCAATACTTGGTAGGGGTTTTCAAAAAACACAATGGACCAACACCAGCAGATGACATTGCACCCCAAATCATCACAGACTGTGGAGACTTAACACTGGACTTCATGCAACTTGGGCTATGAGCTTCTCCACCCTTCCTCCAGACTCTAGGACCTTGGTTTCCAAATGAAATACAAAACTTGCTCAATTTTGAAAAGAGGACTTTGGACCACTGGGCAACAGTCCAGTTCTTCTTCTCCTTAACCCAGGTAAGACGCCTCTGACGTTGTCTGTGGTTCAGGAGTGGCTTAACAAGAGGAATATAACAACTGTAGCAAATTCCTTGACACGTCTGTGTGTGGTGGCTCTTGATGCCTTGACCCCAGCCTCAGTCCATTCCTTGTGAAGTTCACCCAAATTCTTGAATCGATTTTGCTTGACAATCCTCATAAGGCTGTGGTTCTCTCGGTTGGTTGTGCATCTTTTTCTTCCACACTGTTTCCTTCCACTCAACTTTCTGTTAACATGCTTGGATACAGCACTCTGTGAATGTTTGTGGCTTACCCTCCTTGTGAAGGGTGTCAATGATTGTCTTCTGGACAACTGTCAGATCAGCAGTCTTCCCCATGATTGTGTAGCCTAGTGAACCAAACTGAGAGACCATTTTGAAGACTCAGGAAACCTTTGCAGGTGTTTTGAGTTGATTGGCATGTCACCATATTCTAATTTGTTGAGATAGTGAATTGGTGGGTTTTTGTTAAATGTGAGCCTAAATCATCACAATTAAAAGAACCAAAGACTTAAACTACTTCAGTCTGTATGCATTGAATTTATTTAATACACGAGTTTCACAATTTGAGTTGAATTACTGAAATAAACGAACTTTTCCACAACATTCTAATTTATTGAGATGCACCTGTATAAGACAGGCATACCATCAGAAATGTTTGACTTTGTCAATTTTGGCCTTCTCCGTTTAGACGCAAGATGCCCAAACTCATCCTTCTCCACAAAAGAGACTGGTTTGAGAAGGCTGGTGCAGGCACGTTTGGTCTTCCTTTTATAAAAAAAAGGAAAACAACAACAACATACATATATACACAGTATATAATTGATAAAATTATGTTAAGCAAGGACTTGTAAATCTATTAACAAATAAATCAATTTAAATTTAATAAAAAGTAAATTTATGTAAATTAACATGAAAATCTAAATATTTAACTGATATGTACTCAACATTACTGGTGGAGGATTGAACGTTTGTAGAATTTAAGCCTCCCTGGTAGCTGCTTCAAGTGCAGCATTGGCAGCTTTGAGTTCAAGCTCCCTCATAATATTTGCAGCTTCCTGACATAACTGGTCAAAACCAGAGTTCCGACACGATGCCATATTGAAGAATATAAAGAAAAAGTGCAAAGATAAATAGGCAAGGAAAAGTCAGAAGACAGACAGAAGAACAAGGAAAAGAAGTGGGATAGAGGGTGAGGGCACCAGTGTGTGTGTGTGAGAGAGTGTGTGTGTTAGCTTGTGTGTGTGTGTGTGTGTGTGTGTGTGTGTGTGTGTGTGAGAGAGAGTGTGTGTTAGCTTGTGTGTGTGTGTGTGTGTGTGTGTGTGAGAGAGAGAGAGAGAGAGAGTTCGGTAAAGTTGGCAAGATATTGACAGATTTGACTTTTCCGAATCAATAACTCGCGAGCAAATCGTTTTTAATACACAAATGACGCCTCTTTTCTTTTTTAGGGATGTAGAAAACGAGCTACAAGCGAGGTTTCCTCAAAACAAGCTTTCCTCCGCTCTGTATAAAATACGTTGATCTAAATGCGCTGGCGTCTGAGAGACAAGTCCTAAGGGACCGTCTGCAAAGTGCCAAACGCGATTTTTTTTACTAATAACATACTCAATAAATTTACACTAACGCACTGTAGTGTCACCAAATTCAGTTCACACCTCACTGCTCTTATTATGCTGGTTATACTACAACACTCATTTTGAAAGTAATTGATTTGGCACATTTTTTATTAATTTTTATTATGAAAAATGGTTAATAACTTTACTGTAACACACTGTAATTTCACCAAATTCAGCTCACACATCACTGCTCTCCTGCTGGTTATACTACAACACTCATTTTGAAAGTAATTGCTTTGGCATATGTTTATGATTTTTTATTATGAAAATGTTTTAATAACTTCACCGTTATTTGACATAATAATTAATAACTTTACTGTAACACACTGTACTTTCACCATATTCAGTGCACACATAACTGCTCTCCTGATAGTTATACTACAACACTCATTTTGAACATAATTGCTTTGGCACATTTTTAATGATTTTTATTATGATAAATTGTTAATAACTTTACTGTAACACATTATACTTTCACCAAATTCAGTTCACACATAACTGCTCTCCTGCTGATTATACTACAACACACATTTTGAAAGTAATTGCTTTGGTACATTTTTTATATGAAAAATTGTTAATAACTTTACTGTAACACACTGTACTTTCACCAAATTCAGCTCACACATCACTGCCTCCCTGGTGGTTATACTACAACACTCATTTTGAAAGTAATGGCTTTGGCACAGTTTTTATGAATTTTAATTATGAATTATTTTTAATAACTTTACTGTAACACACTCTACTTTCACCATATTCAGTCCACACGTCACTGCCTTCCTTGATGGTTATACTACAACACTCATTTTGTAGATAATTGCTTTGGCACATTTTTTATGAATTTTTAACATGAAAAATTGTTAATAACTTTACTGTAACACACTGTACTTTCACCAAATTCAGTACACACATCACTGCCTTTCTGGTGGTTATACTACAACACTCATTTTGAAAGTAATGGCTTTGGCACAGTTTTTAAGAATTTTAATTATCATTTTTTTTTAATAACATTATTGTAACACACTGTACTTTCACCAAATTCAGCTCACACATCACTGCCTTCCTGGTGGTTATACTACAACACTCATTTTGAAAGTAATTACTATGAAACCATTTTTATGAATTTTCATTATGAAAAATTGTTAATAACTTTACTGAAACATACTGTACTTTGACCATATTCAGTCCACACATCACTGGCTTCCTGATGGTTATACTACAACACTCATTTGGGAAGTAAATGCTTTGGCATATTTTTTTATGAATTTTTATTATGAAATATTGTTAATAACTTTACTGTAACACACTGTACTTTCACCAAATTCAGTTCAAACATCACTGCTCTCCTGCTAGTTATACTACAACACTCATTTTGAAAGTAATGGATTTGGCACATTTTTTATGAATTTTTAACATGAAAAATTGTTAATAACTTTACTGTAACACACTGTACTTTCACCAAATTCAGTTCACACATCACTGCTCTACTTCTAGTTATACTACAACACTCATTTTGAAAATAATGGCTTTGGCACAGTTTTTATGAATATTAATTATCATTTTTTTTAATAACTTTACTGTAACACACTGTACTTTCACCATATTCAGTCCACACATCACTGCCTTCCTTGATGGTTATACTGCAACACTCATTTGGAAAGTAATTGCTTTGGCACATTTTTTATGAATTTTTAACATGAAAAATTGTTAATAACTTTACTGTAACACACTGTACTTTCACCAAATTCAGCTCACACATCACTGCCTTCCTGGTGGTTATACTACAACACTCATTTTGAAAGTAATTGCTTTGGCACATTTTTTTATGAATTTTTAACATGAAAAATTGTTAATAACTTTACTGTAACACACTGTACTTTCACCAAATTCAGTTCACACATCACTGCTCTACTTCTAGTTATACTACAACACTCATTTTGAAAGTAATGGCTTTGGCACATTTTTTATGCATTTTAATTATGAATTTTTTTAATAACTTTACTGTAACACACTGTACTTTCACCATATTCAGTCCACACATCACTGCCTTCCTGATGGTTATACTACAACACTCATTTGGGAAGTAATTGCTTTGGCATATATTTTATGATTTTTTATTATGAAATATTGTTAATAACTTTACTGTAACACACTGTACTTTCACCATATTCAGTACACACATCACTGCTCTCCTGCTAGTTATACTACAACACTCATTTTGAAAGTAATGGATTTGGCACATTTTTTATTAATTTTTATTATGAAAAATTGTTAATAACTTTACTGTAACACACTGTACTTTCACCAAATTCAGCTCACACATCACTGCCTTCCTGGTGGTTATACTACAACACTCATTTGGTAAGTAAATGCTTTGGCATATTTTTTATGAATTTTTATTATGAAATATTGTTAATAACTTTACTGTAACACACTGTACTTTCACCAAATTCAGTTCAAACATCACTGCTCTCCTGCTGGTTATACTACAACACTCATTTTGAAAGTAATGCCTTTGACACATTTTTTATGAATTTGTAACATGAAAAATTGTTCATAACTTTACTGTAACACACTGTACTTTCACCATATTCAGTCCACACATCACTGCCTTCCTTGATGGTTATACTACAACACTCATTTGGAAAGTAATTGCTTTGGCATATTTTTCATGAATTTTTATTATGAAATATTGTTAATAACTTTACTGTAACACACTTTACTTACACCATATTCTTTCCACACATCACTGCCTTCCTGATGGTTATACTACAACACTCATTTGGAAAGTAATTGCTTTGGCATATTTTTTATGAATTTTCATTATAAAAATTGTTAATAACGTTACTGTAACACACTGTACTTTCACCAAATTCAGCTCACACATTACTGCCTTCCAGGTGGTTATACTACAACACTCATTTTGAAAGTAATTGCTTTGTCACATTTTTTTATTAATGTTTATTATGAACATTTTTTTATAACTTTACTGTAACACACTGTATTTTCACCAAATTCAAGTTTCAAGTTTCAAGTTTTATTTGTCACATACACGACTATACAGAGACTGTATACCCAGCAGTGAAATGAGAGTCGGGTCCGCTCCATGGACAGTGCAAATATTGAAAAAAAAAAAAACAACACAAGGGAAGTAAACATAAGATAAAATGAATGAAAAATAAGATATAAAGAATAAAATATAAAATATAAAGAATGTGCATGACAGTAAGCTGTAGAATTAAATATAATATAAGCATGACTGTACAGAGAGGAATGTGCAACAGGTTATACATGGTTGACATGAAGCAGCCAATCACAAAAAATAAAATAAATATAAAAATAAGATACGATTTACAGATACAGAACGTGTTGTGTGCAAGAGTGCAAGTGTGCAAATGAGCAAATGACACTGACAGTTATGAGGTAGTTATGAGGTAGAGAGTAATGAGTGTGTGATTAGTGATTTGAAGTAAGTCAGATGATGTTAAGAGGCTGACTTTGAGTTCAGGAGCCTGATGGCCGTGGGGAAGAAACTCCTCCTGAGTCTCTCTGTTTTTGCCATCAGGCAGCGGAAGCGCTTACCAGATGGCAGCCTAGTGAAAAGACAGTTACCAGGGTGATTTGAGTCTTTGATGATTTTGTCAGCTCTGCCTCTGCATCGTTTGATGTAGATGTCCTGCAGAGAGGGGAGAGCCGACCCAGAGATACGCTCAGCTAAGCGCACAACTCTCTGCAGAGCTTTGCAGTCTTGGCTGGAGCTGTTTCCATACCACACTGAGATGCACTGAGTCAAAACACTTTCTATGGTCCCTGCATAGAAAGTTTTCAGGATTGTTGGTGAGACCCTGAATTTTCTCAGCTGTCGCAGATGGTACAGTCTTTGCCTGGCTTTCTTGACCTGTGTTTTGATGTGTGTAGTCCAAGTCAGGTCCTCGGAGATGTTTACTCCGAGGTACTTGAAGCTGCTTACTCTCTCCACAGGGGTCCCGCTGATCACAAGAGGAGTGTAGGGCAGCAGGTGTCTCTTTCTGAAGTCCACAATCAGCTCTTTGGTTTTGCTCACGTTCAGAGAGAGACAGTTGTCCTGGCACCATGCTGTTAGTCTCTCCGCCTCATCCAAGTATGCGGTCTCATCATTGTTGGAAATGAGGCCCAGAACCACAGTATCATCAGCAAATTTGATAATAGAAGTGGAGCTGTGAGAGGACACACAGTCATGTGTGTAGAGAGAGTATAGCAGGGGACTCAGAACGCAGCCCTGCGGGGCTCCTACGTTCAGGGTGATGGAGTTTGAGGTGTACTGGCCTACCTTCACCACTTGAGGTCTGCCGGTGAGGAAGTCTAGAATCCAGTCGCAGAGTGAGGTGTTTAGGCCGAGGCCTGTGAGTTTATTAGTCAGCTTGGTGGGGACTATGGTGTTAAAAGCTGAGCTATAGTCTATGAATAGCAGTCTTGCATAGTTTCCATTGCTGCTGTCAATGTGTGTGAGGGAGGAGTGGAGAATGTGTGAGATGGCATCATCAGTAGATCTATTGGGGCGATAGGCAAACTGAAGAGGGTCCAAAGTAACAGGGATGGATGAGCTTATGTGTCTCTTAACAAGTCTCTCAAAAACCTTCATGACTATAGATGTGAGGGCCACTGGACGATAGTCATTCAGGCAAGAGGGTTTACTGTTCTTAGGCACAGGGATGATGATGGATTTTTTAAAGGAGGTGGGAACTACAGAGGTAGCAAGGGACTCGTTGAAGATAGAAGTGAACAAACCAGCAAGCTGATCAGCGCAGGACCTCAGGACACGGCCAGTAATCCCGTCAGGTCCAGCCGCTTTCCTGATGTTCACTCCCTTTAGTGCCCTCCGAACCTCATCCTCCGTCACGGTGATCACATAATCCTCGCTTCTCTGCCTGCTGCTTCCTGGCGCGCTGCTCGGCAGAGCCGCGATGCTGCCGTTGCTTTCAAATCGGCCGTAGAAGGTGTTTAATTCTTCAGCCAGCGCCGGATCTGCTCTCACCTCCGCGGAGGATTTGTTTCCAAAGGCACAGATGGTCCTTAGTCCCTGCCACATGCGTCGCGAGTCATTGAGCTGAAAATGAGACTCAATTCTCTCTTTGTAGCGATGTTTGGCGGCACTTACTGCTCGTCTGAGAGCATAACACGAAGCTTTATATTCGCGCATATTCCCAGACAAAAGAGCCTCGTTGTATGCGGCAGTGCGTTTGTTAACCGCATCACGGATTGTTCTGTCCACCCACGGTTTCTGATTTGGGAAGGTCCTTACAGTAATTGTTTCTGTGGCTTGTTCGGTTAGTGTGTTTACAAAGCTCACTGCTACCTCCGTGAACTCGCTGATGTCAGATGAACTCGCCCTGAACATGTCCCAGTCGACGTCATCAAGAGCCGACTGCAGCATAGCTTCAGAGTGGGAGGACCAACGCGTCACTTCCCTCTTCACCGGGGGTTCCTGTGCGAGCCTTTGTTTGTATTCCGGTGTGAGGAAAATGGCGGCGTGGTCAGACTTACCAAACCCAGGTAGTGAACGGGCCTTGTAGGCGTTCTTAAACTGAGAGTAGCAGTGGTCCAGTGTATTCGGTCCTCTGGTTGGACAGGATACATGCTGGTGAAAGTTCGGCATGACCTGCCTGAGGTTGGCTTTGTTAAAATCCCCCGCGATGATAAAGGCAGCGTCAGGATGTTTGTTAATGTAGCCGCTGATCACGTCGTGAAGTTTAGACAAAGCCAAGCCGGTGTCTGCCTGTGGTGGAATATAAACGGCAGTAGCGATGACCGCGGAGAACTCGCGGGGTAAATAGAATGGGCGGCAAATGATGGATAGATGTTCCAGATGAGGCGAGCAGGATCGCGACAGAGAGGAGATATTCCTGGGGTCACACCATTTCTTGTTAGTCATGAAACACACACCACCACCCTTGGATTTACCGGCCTCCGCTGTTCTGTCCATCCGTAAAACAGAGAAGTTGTCAGACGGCGTTACAGCGGTGTCTGGAACTGAGGGCGTGAGCCATGTTTCAGTCAAACAGATGATGTTACAGTCCCTTATGTCCCGTTGGAAACTAATCCTGGCTCTAAGATCGTCCATCTTATTATCCAAGGATTGGACATTAGCGAGCAAAAGGCTCGGTAAAGGAGGACTGTGAGCCCTTTTCCTCAATCTGTTTCGAATCCCAGCGCTTTTTCCACGGTGTTTCTTGTTCCGTCTCCTGTGTCCTTTGTTCTCCGCGTTCCGAAGAATCTCAAGAGGCCACGATGGATTCGGTGATAAAGTGTCCTGAACCAGGTTAGTGAAGCGGTTTCCAATGTCCAAGAGTGCACTTTTGTCATAGGTGATCAGTGCCGACGTAATGTGTGTAAAAATAGAAATCAAAAGTAAGTGAAAAAGTAAATAAAAGCATAGTCTAAGCGGAGCGTCCCGGACGGCGGCCGACAATAGCAGCGCCATCTTGTTTTTCTTGTTTTTCACACAGTGATGTGTGAATTCAGTTCACACATCACTGCTCTCCTGCTGGTTGTACTACAACACTCATTTTGAAAGTAATTGCTTTGGCATATTTTTTATTAAGGTTTATTATGAACATTTTTTAATAACTTTACTGTAACACACTGTACTTTCACCAAATCCAGTTCACACATCACTGCTTTTTGTACACCAATGCATTTTGGCTAGTGGATTTTACACACCTGAACCACTCCCCATGCATATGGGTACAAATAGGAGACAGGTGCATCCACTCTTCAGATTTTTGCTTCAGAGCCGAGTAGGTGAACAGTGCTGATCTCCACAAAACCTTTCATCGATCTGACTGGAAGCTGTTCTTGGTTGGTATTGTGGTGTGAACAGCGGTGTCCCTGTATGCAGTGATTCCCCTGGGCACTTCAAATAAAAGAGCAAATCATGGAAGGCTCGCATCTTTTTAAAGATGTCCGTTCTGTCCGTGTCCTCTTGGTTGCTGTTGTTACCTGTCTTCTGAGGACAGACAATCGTTGTCTTCAGTGTCTGGGTACCCAACACGCTGAAGCTGCGTTCGGGATGACTCATGCGTTTACTGTGAGTGTATGAGCATGAACTCGCTACGATCTCGCCTCTCTTTTGTGAAAAGAGGGTCACCCTCTGCCGCTACCCGTCCCAGTACCTCTCTGGCTCGAGCAGAGAACCGCCGGCTAGCGCTCTGGGAGAACTGATGGTTACAATAAGAGCTTCTCCACCGGACCAGTGTCCCCACGGACCTCTTATTGCGCGATCATCCTGTTCGGCTCCCAAGTGATTTCGCTGGTCCGCCTCGCGGGGCTGCCAGCATTTCATTCAGTGCACCCCCGGAGGATCAGAAGTTGATCGCAGCATCAGGGGATGGGCTATCATCCTCCGAGGATGAAGATTCGATGGGGCTGCCCCCCTTGGGTGTTGTCACCAGTTGACAGCCATGCTTGCCCAGGCAGCCATGAGTATCGGGCTTGAGTTCAACAGACTTCCCAGTCCCGAGCCCTCGCGGCTAGATGATTGGTTTCTCGGAGCGTGACGCAGCTCACGACCGCGATCTGCTCCGGTGCTTTTTTCCCGGAGGTGCATGAGGAGCTGACGAAGTCGTGGACGGCCCCTTTTATGGCCAGAAGCCGCTCATCTC
>JALXFT010001854.1:0-39999 GCA_023376895.1 Aspiorhynchus laticeps | reverse complement strand
CCTCCTCCGTCCTCACTACCCTTGATGGCAGGGCCATCACTTGGAGGAATTTCCCGCATCTCCTGTCCAAAGTCTGTAAGCTGACGGCTGCGCTCGCGGCCAAAGCTTACAGTGCTGCGGGCCAGGCCGCCTCTGCCGTGCATGCCATGGCTATCCTGCAGGTCCACCAAGCCAAGGCACTCAAACAAATGCACGAGGGTTGTACCGACCACTTCAGCACAGGTTACACTCCTAAATCCCGAAATAAGCATGGTGCCGCGGTACAGTTCGCGTTACCATCACGCCAACGTGTTCCCGCTCATTCAGCCCCTGGATGGACCTTGTCTTTCTACAGGTCAGAGTGCCCATAGAACAAGTGGCTCGTCATGTTGTTTGTTACAATGAATGCCTCTAATGCGGGCTGGTGCACTACATACAACGGGCATGCAGCCTCAGGGTTCTGGACAGGACCTCAACTGCTTTGGCACATCAACTGCCTCGAGTTGCTGGCAGTGCTACTAGCCTTGTGGCGGACCGGCCGCTGCTGCTTGGTTAGCACATGTTAGTCCGCATGGTCAACACTGCAACCGTTTTGTACATCAACTGGCAGGGTTGTCTACGATCACGTCTCATGTCACAACTCGCCCGCCATCTCCTCCTTTGGAGTCAGATGCAGTGCAAGTCGCAGCTCGCCGTCCACAACCTGGTCATCCACATCCTCAATCGTGCAGCCGATGCGATATCACGACAGCTCACATTCCCCAGAGAATGGCGACTCCATCCTGAGACGATCCGGCTGTTCTGGAGTCGACTCAGGGAAACTCAGGTAAACCCGGTTGCCTCCCACGAGTCCTGCCACGGCCAGTTGTATGACTCCCTGACCAAGGCCCCCTCGGCACGGACGCACTGGTGCACAGCTGGCCTTGGGCTTTACGCAAGTATGTGTTTCCCCCAGTGAGCCTTCTCGCACAGACACTGTGCAAGGTCAGCGAGGACGAGGAACAGGCCCTGCCGGTTGCGCCGTATTGGCCCACCCGACCTGGTTTCTGAACTCATGCTCCTCGTGACAGCCCCTCCTGGTGCATCCCTCTGAGAAAGGACCTCCCTCTACGAGGCAAGCCTACGATCTGAAAAGGAGTCTGTTCACGAACTGGTGTTCTTCTCGCCGAGAAGACCCCCAAAGATGTACAATTGGAGTAGTGCTTTCTTTCCTGCAAGAAAGGTTGGAGCATAGGCTGCCATCCTCCACCTTGAGAGCATATGTGGCTGCTATCACAGCACATCACGATGCAGTGGACGGCCGGTTCCTGGGCTAGCAAGATCTCATTGTGAGGTTCCTAAGGGGTGCCAGGAGGTTGCATCCTCCTAGGCCACCCCTGGTGCCCTCCTGGGATCTCTCTATTGTCCTGTCCTGGGCTGCAGTGGGGTCCCGTTGAGCTGCTGGAGTCAGTCAGAGCTTCAGAAGCTCTGAGCAGCTTTTGTCTGCTACAGAGGTTAGCAGAAAGGGAAGGTTGTCTCCAAGCAGAGGTTGGTCCACTGGATAGTGGATGCCATCGCCTTGGAGTACCAATCCCAAGGCGAGCTGTGCCCCCTGGGGGTGAGGGCTCATGCCACACGGAGTGGTGCCTCCTCCTATGCATTGGCGCACAGTGCCTCTCTGGCAGACATCTGCAGAGCTGCGGGCTGGGCGACACACTGAAAACCTTCTCTGCGTTGAGCCAGTCTTTTCCTTTGTGTTGGGTAACAGGTAAGTGGTGGGAAGAGCTGGCCAGTGTCACGCTTGCTGTGCCATTCCTCCTCACCTGGGGATGCAAGCGCCATTTTCCTCCCCCAGTAAGTTCCCCAGACGGCGAACCCTGGTGGAGTTCCTCCAGCACCCCCGCAGTCAGACTGGGTGGAGCAGTCTGATACCAGGGGGTGCCTTCTCCAGAAGGCTTGCCTCCCCATTGTTACTGCTAAGCTGTAACAACAAATAGGAAAGACTTGAAGCAATCTTTCATTGAAGGTCGAAATCTCTTCTGTTAAGAAATCCTGTGGGGAAAGGAACAGCGGCTTGGCTGTCTCCAGCAGCGTTATACTCCCCTCTGGTCCCTGTGGATACCAAGAGCAAATTTGCCAGAGGGAAGGTTACAACGTTGTGTAGCATTTATCTGACATACAGCTGTTTGTCAACATTTCATATGCCATAGCGTTGTGACGGGGTTCGGGTTGTGGCGCTTTCCATGGACCCCATATGTCTTCATGAAATAACTTGTAGTGACCGACAGATAGGGAACGTTTCGGTTACGTACGTAACACTCGTTCCCTGATAGAGGGAACGGAGACGTTATGTCCCCATGCCACAATCTTGAACCATCACTGGCAGCCAGGGACAAGTTCTCAGCTGAAAGTACAGTGTGTTACAGTGAAGTTATTAATAATTTTTAATAATAAATTATAACAAAATTACAATAAAATTTAATAATAAAAAATGAGTGTTTTAGTATAACCAGCAGGAGAGCAGTGATGTGTCAACTGAATTTGGTGAAAGTACAGTGTGCTACAGTAAAGTTATTAAAAATTTTTCATAAAAATGTATAAAAAATGTGCCAAAGCAATTATTTTCAAAATGAGTGTTTTAGTATAACCAACAGGAGAGCAGTGATGTGTGAACTGAATTTGGTGAAATTACAGTGTGTTACAGTAAAGTTATTAAAAAAAATCATAATTAAAATTCATAAAAAATGTGTCAAAGCAATTATCTACAAAATAAGTGTTGTAGTATAACTAGAAGTAGAGCAGTGATGTGTGAACTGAATTTGGTGAAAGTACAGTGTGTTACAGTAAAGTTATTAACAATTTTTCATAATAAAAATTAATAAAAAATGTGCCAAATCCATTACTTTCAAAATGAGTGTTGTAGTATAACTAGCAGGAGAGTAGTGATGTGTGAACTGAATTTGGTGAAATTACAGTGTGTTACAGTAAAGTTATTAAAAACATTTCATAATAAAAATTAATAAAGAAATGTGCCAAAGCTATTACTTCACAAATGAGTGTTGTAGTATAACCATCAGAAGGCAGTGATGTGTGGACTGAATATGGTGAAAGTACAGTGTGTTATAGTAAAGTTAATAACAATTTTTCATGTTACAAATTCATAAAAAATGTGTCAAAGGCATTACTTTCAAAATGAGTGTAGTATTGTTTTGAGGAAACCTCGCTTGTAGCTCGTTTACTACATCCCTAAAAAAAGAAAAGAGGCATCATTTGTGTATTAAAAACGATTTGCTCGCGAGTTATTGATCCGGAAAAGTTGAATCTGTCAATATCTTGCTAACTTTACCGAACTGAGAGAGAGAGAGTGTGTGTGTGTGTGTGTGGGAGAGAGAGAATGAGAGCTTTTGCGAATGATGGCTCTTAAAAGAACTGTTGGGATGGATTGTTGGAAGAGTAGATGGAATAATACATGGAAGAGTGAGTAGATCTGAAGTAACTGCAAGACACTGTCCCAAGTCTTGGTAAGCATAAATTGACAGTCTAAATAATTTCAGCCTTTGTATTTAAATTGAAAAATGTCACATGGCAACTGACAAAAGTATGTAATAGCCATTTTTCATGCTGTATATGAAGTGACAAAGCTATATAAGAAATTGATATGTTGCTTTATAAAAATGCATTAATGCAACTATAGTTTTCATTATCATTGTTATTATTATTTTTTTTTTGTAGATCAACATCTTCAGAGATTAAAAAACCTACTAAATTCTGTCACTGTCTCTGCATCAGATGAAATAGAAGAGGCACCCACCATGTCTGTATGGACCAAAAGACAGGTCATGTCTGAAAAAATTTTTAGGGCTGCATTGCCAGAGATCTTAAATCGCATGCTGTCTGCAGAGACTAACCCAGCATTGCTGTCAACAGTAGAGTGTGTTCCATCAGGATGTCAGTTTTTCTGTTCGACATGTGACTCTGAGATCCACAGTAAACATGTGTTCCATGACAGAGAAGCTATGATTGATGGTTTTTTCAAGCCTATTCCACCAACATCATTAGTGGTGATTGATGAAAGTGGCCAATATCAACTCCGCGAAAAAGGTGTGTTCAAAGTATTTAGAAGGTGTCCTCTCACCATGTTTTCATAATGTCCACTACATGTACAATTGTACTATTTAAGCTCTTGTCTGCAGTTTCCTTTAATAAATGTGTCTACATTACTGATATTACTATCTGAAATTTTCAGTGTGTATGCTTCCTATTCCTCCACCAATGCAAATTTGCCCCTGTGGTCCAAGCCAAGCCTTCACAGTTATCCCAGGAAAGCAGACTGTCTTGGTGACTATCAACGGTATGTCTTGTCACTTCCTTCTAAATTTTTATAACCCAGGAGATGAAATCATACATAATAGTGGCTTACTTATTTTTGTGGCTAATTTTTTTGTCCTGTGCTGTACAAAAACTGGTCAAATAGTAACCACGTGTTTATTTTAAGGTGCATACAACCTGTGCCTGCCTAGTATATGCTGTCCAATTTGTTCTTGTAAATGGAATCCTGGGATTAGTGACTTGCTTGAATATAAATACTGGCCAGCAACCACCAGCTGCCAAATGCTGTTCAAATTTGATGTGTTCACATCATTTGAGCAGATGAAATTGGCTAGCCCAGCATTATCCCAACAAGCATTTTGAGAAATGCTTGAACATCGATCACTTTGCACTGGTCGGGTAAGGACTGTTTTCATTTGAAACATTTTTGAATTTCTGACTTCAAACACTTTCATTAACCAAAATAATACCATCCATCTTTCCAGACAGGTAGTATTTGTAGTGATACCTTCCACAGAGTCTTTCGAGAGTTTGCCTTCTGCCGTTTTAAGAAAGAGGATATGTGCCTGATGGAACCCTTTAAATGCCCAGCATGCACACCAGACATGCTGGCTATATCTGCAGATGGTAATAGAAAACATTACCGGTTCAAGAAGTCCAAAGGGTCAGTGGAATCTTTTTAATTTTATATATATATATATATTATATAAGGTGGCACAGTGGCCTTTTGTGTAGCCCTGCGATAGACTAGCTGCCTGTCCACGCTGTACCTCATCTCTCACCCAATGCTAGATGGAATAGGCTGTAGCCCCCCCAACAACAACTTTAAAGATATTATTTATTTTTGTACTTTAAACAGTGAGTTTTTAACTTCTCACACCAGCTAATGCCAAATAACAGCATTAATTTCCATAGGACACATAAAAGCTGATAGCCCAACATGGTGCTCCAGATCAAATGTGCTTCACACAGACTAAAACCTTTATGGTTATTTATCACATTAAATGAGGAGAATACAATGTTTATGATTATGCGATTTTGTTGTCAATTAATTATTATTTAACAGGACAGATGAACCATCTCTTTTTGATGGATTATTCATCGCACAAGATGCCAAAGTATCTGCCTTTGTTGACCAAATCAGAAGCCAGATGATTAGTGTAAGGATTTATTAAACTCTACAACCCTTCTTTATTTTTAAATTGTCCTGAGATTACATGTAACGCATTGCTTCTACTTTCAGAGGACAGGTCATGATGTCTGTGGGCCGGCAACATTTACAGCAGGCAGAGAAACATCACAGAAGTCCAGGGCCAAGGTGGATGAGGAGGGCCTTGAAATAGCTGTGTGCCGACATGGAATCTTGCTGCAAGGCTTGAATCACTACCGTGGTGAAATATATGCCTACCCAATGTTCCTGCAAAAGGAGCTGGCACAAGCTGCAAATGCAACATTCTTTTGTACAGACATTGCTTGCAGGTAAATAAATAACCACTGCCAAATGATGGTTTACCGTTATGCCATGGGCATAACACCATGGCTAGCAAGAAAGTATACCTTTATTTTATTATGGACTTAGAAATATAATATGGTTACTGTTTTTTTTTTTTTTTTTTTTTATTATTGTTGTGATTATTATTATTTTTTAATTCCTTGTTTTTATTATTATTTTTAATGACTATTTCACTTCCTTTTATGTAAAGCACTTTGAATTACCACTGTGTATGAAATGTGCTATATAAATAAACTTGCCTTGCCTTCCCTTACTGTGTTATCAGTTTAGTTCCCCTTCGAGGGAACTCGCACTGCGTCGGTACCGACACTTTGGGGAATCCCCTCAGCGTAGCGCGTCTGAAGCATGAATGAAACTATCCCAATCCTGATTGGTGTTGCGTCATGACGTAACATGTGACGGCATACTCGGAAGCTACAAAGGGACGCCGGCACACAACAGAGTCAGCTTTTTTGCTCTTCAGCAAGCGCTCTGTGTCATTGTGTGTCTTATTTGGTGTTGTTTGTCACAAGCAATATATATATATTATCTTGGCGAGTGGACACACATCAGCTGTGTGTTCGTTGTTTGGGAGCGCAGCATGCCCGAGCAGCTCTCGAGGGAGCTGCCTGTGTGGACTGTGAAGCACTGCCGATCAGAGTGCTGCGCTCCCGCCTGGCTGTGTTTGATGTGGCGAGGCTCGCGCGCCCTGCGGTTCGGGACCCGCGTCCGCCGAGGCGGCGTGGTGGCTTAGATCGTGGGGCTCGCAGATGTATCTGTTAGGAGAGCCTGACAGTTCCGATCATCTCACTCCCCGTGCGGAAGCCCGCATCGCGGCTTCTTCCGCATGGGAGGAGGACCCGATGTTTGAGCTGTCTGATTCTGAGGAATTATTAGACGTGCTCAGCATCGAAGTGGGTGAAATTGCAGAGAGCTCGCCACTGCATTCACACGCACATGAGGAGCTGGTTGATGTGTTGACTCCTGCTGTGGCCAAACTTAATATTAACTGGCCACAAGGAGGCAGGAAGTGCAAGTGAGCGCTTCCTGCAGCACAGGTCTCAGCCTCAACGCTGGGGTTTACCATTTTTTCCTGACTTCCATAATGAGTTGTGTAAGTCATGGATTAAACTGTACTCCGCGTGACTGTCCCTCCCCTGACGTTGTGTCGTCCCTTAAAGCCCCGATACTGCCCACCAAACCTTGTTGTTATACATCAGTATTGGTGGGCAGGGCTTATATGGTGCTCTCGCTGAGCCAAAGGTCGATTTGAGGACCGTCCTTCAGGCAAGAAAGGATTCGGGAAAGAGGTCCTCGCTTTCGTAGGGCCTCTGACGGTTGCCCCCCTTGCAATTGAGGTCGTTTCCACCTCGGAACCCTCAGGAAATCGATGTTGGAATCCCGCCGTCCAATACGCTTCGGGCCACATCGATTTCCGGTGAACGCACGCTGCAGTGTCCGCCCCTAAGGCTTGCGGCCTGGCAGCGAAAGCATCCGCACATAGAAGATTGTTTTCGATCATTCCTGCCGGTATTCCGCTTCAGGGGATCGTAAACGATACTCGAAGAACACCCAAGGTCAGTCTCGAGAGGCTGATTCTCTTAGTAGATTATATCGGCGCATGTCAATGCCTTCCGAATATATCTCCATGGGTCCTGCATATAGTGCAGACTGCAGTTCAGTTACCGCCCCCCGAAGTTCGATGGGGTGGTCTGGACTGCGGTGCACCCAGAGCAGGGTCGGGTGATGGAACAGGAAGTTCACTCCCTGTTGGTTAAGGAGGCCATAGAGCGTGTTCCTCCGCCAGACAGGGAGTCCGGGTTCTACGGCTGGTACTTCATAGTTCCCAGGAAGGATGGGGGGTTGCGTCCAATTTTGGATCTGCGGCACTTGAATCGTTCTCTCAGGAGATTCAGGTTCAAGATGCTCACTATTCCTACCATCGTGAGTCAGATCAGATCCGAGGACTGGTTTGTCTCAATAGGTCTGAAGGACGCAACTTCCATGTTTCCATCATTCCTTCTCACAGGAAGCGCCTGAGGTTCGCTTTCAGGGGGCGAAGCGTTCCAATATCGGGTTCTTCCGTTTGGCCAGGATAAAGCTAGGCCACGCTATCACTGTAAAGCAGTTCCTATGACTGCTGGGGCTCAGGGCAGCTGCGTCCAACGTATTACCTTTTGGCCTTCTGTACATGAGACCCCTACAGGGGTGGTTAAAAACCAAGGAGCTTTCCTCGAGAGGGAACCCGTTCCATATGATCAGAGTCACGCGCCGATGCCTTCGTGCCCTGTCCATATGGAAGAGACCTTGGTTTCTGTCCCAAGGCCCAGTATTGGGAGTGTCATGTCGCCGAAAAGTCGTTTCGACAGACTCATCCCTTACGGGGTGGGGCACGGTCATGGACAGTCGCTTTGTGAGAGGTCTGTGGCAGGCCCGGCATTCCTCATGGCACATAAATTGTCTGGAAATGCTAGCGGTCTACAAGGCTCTGAGGAGCTTTCTCCCAGATCTCAGCGGTCACCATGTCCTAATACGAGCAGACAATATGTTAGTGGTCTCGTATTTGAACCATCAGGGGGGTCTGAGGTCGCGCCCTCTGTGCAGATTGGCGCACCAGATCCTCCTGTGGTCCAAGGGGAAACTGTCGTCTCTCAGAGCGATGTATGTCCCCGGGGACCAGAATCGGGGAGCAGACGTCCTGTCGAGGCAGGGGTTGTGGCCCGGGGAATGGAGACTTCACCCCGAGGTGGTGAAGTCGATATGCGAGAGGTTCGGCCCAGTGGAAGTGGATTTGTTCACGTCTCGAGAGACGACCCACTGTCCACTGTGGTTTTCTCTCAGGCATCCATGGTACAGACGTGGCCGAGGCTACGCCTGTACGCTTTTCCCCCGATCGCTCTGCTCCCGGGAGTTCTGGAGAGGGTCCGGAAAGAAGGGGTCAGTCTATTGCTGGTAGCCCTGTTCTGGCCGGCCCGGGTATGGTTCTCAGACATCATGTCACTCCTGGCAGGCCAGCCGTGGCAGAACCCTCTGAGGAGGGATCTGCTGTCTCAGGCAGGGGGCACAATTTTTCACCCTCGGCCAGAGCTGTGGAAACTGTGGGTCTGGCCCCTGAGGGGGCGCGGTACCTAGAGGCTGGCTTGTCGGCTGGAGTGATCGAGACCATACTCAGTTCTAGGGCTCCCTCCACAAGGAGATTGTACGGCTTAAAGTGGAATGTGTTTTCCACGTGGTGTAGAGAACATGGGTTGGACCCGGTTAACTGCCCGGTGGCTTCAGTGCTGGAGTTCCTCCAAGATCGTTTCTCTGCTGGTCTTACCCCGTCCACACTGAAGGTGTACGTGGCTGCCATTGCGGCTTTCCACGCGCCTTTAGATGTTGGGCCTCTGGGGAGGCACCAGCTGGTCGTGCGTTTCCTACGTGGTGCATGGAGGATGAGGCCTGCGGCTCGTTCCAGTGTCCCAACTTGGGATCTGGCTGTGGTCCTTGAGGGGCTGTTACTTTCCCCCTTCGAACCTATCGAGTCGGCTACAGCGAAGAACCTGACCTTTAAGATGGTCTTCCTCCTAGCGATTACTTCGCTCAAGAGAGTGGGGATCTCCAGGCCTTGGCTATCTCGCCGACTTGCCTGGAGTTTGCCCCTGGGGGAGTTAAGGCCATTTTATACCCTAGGCCTGGCTATGTGCCCAAGGTGCCATCTAATGTGGCACGGCCGGTGGTTCTTCAGGCCTTCCATCCTCCGCCTCATGTGTCGGCGGAAGAAGAGAGGCTTCATCTGCTCTGCCTGTCAGAGCATTGAATATCTTTATTCAGAAGTCTTCTCATTGGAGGAGGTCGGAACAGTTGTTGGTGTGCTTTGGATCACCCAAGAAGGGATTTCCTGCTTCCAAGCAGACGATTAGTAGTTGGATTATTCAGGCTATTACCCTGGCCTATCAGGTGCGCGGTTTGTCTTCACCTGTGGCCTTGAGAGCCCATTCTACTAGAGGCATGGCGTCCTCTAGGGCCCTCCTTTCAGGAGTCCCGTTGCAGGATATCTGCGATGCGGCTGGGTGGTCCACCCCGCATACTTTCATCAGGTTTTATAGCCTGGACCTTCCCTCCACGCCGGGTGCACGAGTGCTCTCGTCCTAAGTTGTGCCTGGTTCAGCTTCACACTAGGACAGGCATGTTTTGGGGTGGCATAGTGGGTATACGTTCCCCAAAGTGTCGGTACCGACGCAGTGCGAGTTCCCTCGAAGGGGAACGTCTCAGGTTACGACTGTAACCCTTGTTCCCCGAGAAGGGAACGAGACACCGCGTCTTTTTGCCACACCTCTCCATGCCTGGGAGCGGCTTGCTTCATCGCAAAAGCTGACTCTGTTGTGTGCCGGCGTCCCTTTGTAGCTTCCGAGTATGCCGTCACATGTTACGTCATGACGCAACACCAATCAGGATTGGGATAGTTTCATTCATGCTTCAGACGCGCTACGCTGAGGGGATTCCCCAAAGTGTCGGTACCGACGCAGTGTCTCGTTCCCTTCTCGGGGAACAAGGGTTACAGTCGTAACCCGAGACGTTTTCTACTACAACAGTTTAGTCCATAAGGTATAAGGAAATATTATCATTTATATGACTGCATAGTGTTCTTTGATTGAATTGTACCAGTCACATATGTCCTGATTTGTCTCCTTACCATTTTGTGCCATGCACATGTGTTTTTTCCATTACAGGTACTGGCCTTATTTGGAAAAGATGGCAGAGAAGTTGCCTGAGCTCCTCCAACCACTTACCACAATGAAGCCTTTTCTGTCTGTAATGCATGCTAAGGCTCACACTGGCAAATGTGAGGTACAGTGTGCGAGTTTGCATCATAAGATGTTTTTTAGAAACATAACCCTACAGCATCAGAAAAAAGAGCTTCCTTTTTATCTCTAAATACAGGTGTTTCAGAAAAGGTAGTGCACATAAGTGAAATCCTTTAGTGCAGTGTTTTTCAAATCTGTCCTCTCAAATCTGGAGTACCACCAGCACTGCACAATTTGTATGTTTTCCTGACACACCCAATTCAGGTCTTACAGTCTCTACTAATGAACTTATGAGTTACAAAATGTGCAGTGCAGGGGGTCCTGACGCACAAGTTTGAAAACCGTTTGAATAAAATGGATTGTTCCGGTCCTTGATTCTGATTGGTTGAGCCGCGTTCTGTGTGTTTCTTGGCAACCTTTTTTTTTTTATTTTGGAACCACAACTGTTTCTGGGGAACTACATTGTTTGGTGGAAGCATACTGTTTTTATAGCTAAATCATTACACTTATTTGCTTTGTTTTATTTTGTGAAACCTTACTGCGTATATGGAATAACTGTTTTATAAAAGCAATAAGCCCGTGAAGCCGTGGTGTACAGTGAATTTACAACAGCTAAGGGGGTTTGTAACAATGCTTCTTAGCTGTTATAAATTCACTGTAAACCACAGCTTCTTGGGGCTTATTGCTTTAATTTATATATAATTATATAAAACACTTGTACTCAAAACTCATTTTACATTTTCAAAATTTACTCATTTCACAAAATCTAATTAGAATACACAGTCTAAGAAATAAGATTATATTGATAAATGTCTTCATCTGATGTTTTGGAACAGGTAAGGTGGGGCGGTAGAAGTCAGGATGGTGCAGGAAATACTGTTGGTGAAGAGGTGGAACAGGTCAATAGCTTCCTGTCAAGGGCAGCTCTTACTACAAAATACATGACCAAGTCAGGTTGGTTAAAGGGGAATACTGTGTTTGACACGCAATACTAGATTGTACAATTGATTTGTTCTTATCTGTCTTATTTTTAAAGGCAGAGCAGATATGATAACTGTGCTTGCCATGGGATGGAACCATAGGAAGGTGGAGAGTCTCCATAAGACACTAGTGAAAAGATTTGTCAAAGTAAGAAGGCTACACTGCATGTTTACCCTCCGGGGTCTAAGGTGCTTTCTTGGCTCTGGAGGTGTTTTGACATACATTTGTCTTGTTATGGTCTTGTAGTTCACTTACAGTCAGTCACATTCAACGTTACAGCAGTTCAGTTCTGATGTAATGTCTCCGTTCTCTCCTTCAGGAAATGAGGGTTACATACATAACCGAGACGTTTTGTATACTGTCATGTCGATTAATTGACAATTAATGTCGATTAATTACAAGTAATAATCAAACTGAACATTTTTCTATAGTACATAAATGTTCCAAAAATATGTAAGCAGACAAAAGGGAATCTCGACTGCATAATTTATGGTAGTGAGGGTCTGTCTGAGTTCACGCTTTCCCCTGCATTTTTTTTTTCGGGGGCAGTTGTGGCCTAATTTTGCAGTGATACTATATTTTCTAAATGTTTTCTTTTTTAAATATAGACTACACAGAGAGCAGAAATGGAAGCAGCCAATCTTGAGAGTCTCAAGCAGGAGTTCAGCATCTCTGTGGAAGATGTGGATCGGTGGGTGAAAGATGTCAAGCACTGGGCTGCCACTGGTATGTCATATTGTATGGTATTGTCTATCAATTGGTACTTTATTTTCCATACATTTGGCTAAACTTTAGCAGTGAGACTGTGTTTTTTGTAATGGTCAACTTTGCTTATTTCTGTTTTTCAAGAGAAACCCAGTACTCACAGTAGCCAGGAAGAGCTCCAGAGAGAAATTGATGAAATAATTTATTCCATCCGAAGAAAGAAGCATGATCTATATCGACAAAATGGTATTTGCTATTACGTCACTCAACTCAAGCATTTTTTTTTTTTTGTTCTAATGAAATTTTCTGAACCTTACAGACAGCAGCCAAACAAGGCAACGCAAAAGAAGGAGACTTGGTGAGCTGAAAAAGACACTCAGAGAGAAGATTGTGCAGTACAACCCCATTCCTGACACTAAAGAGAAAATTGACCCAGAAGCAGCATGCAGTCTCTGTGATGTCATTCTGCCTTGGGAAGCACAAGGAGATGGTAAGTAATGTGTTTTATATTTTTGCTTTTATTAATTCACAAAATTATGTTGATTGTTAATATAAGTAATAACAGTCAGCATTTTAAGACTGGGTGGTGAAAAAGGTGCAACATACAGTAAAGAATGACATGTTATATACTGCTGTCATCTGTAATGTTACCATATGAAGTCATAGTAAAAATCTGATTGTTATTGTTATTCCTGTAACACATATGCTATTCTAGAAGTGGTCATCACTATTCTATTTAAATTGGTATAATATAATATAATATATAATATTTTAGCTGCAATAACAGGATAAAGTCTAGATGAACGGCGTATCTATCCTGAAATAGCAACTTCTTTCCTAAACATGAAATAAATCTGCCTACTTATTTGATATCCTACATCATAGAATATGTAGTGCAGCCAATATGTTTTTAAATAAAAGTAGGCATATCTTAATACTGGGATGAGCATTTAAATACTTTTCTTTGTTATATTGTAGTTAGGATTGGGCGATGTCTACAAAATTGGCATCAGACAATATGGACGATGACATCAGGGGGCGGGGCCAGGGTATGATGATAAAGCAACAAAATCATTTAAAAAAAAAGAACCAGAACAAAATACTTTATATTGTATCGCATTTTTATATGCACAAATACACTATCTGTGAAATCAGATACTATAACGCTTCTGTGGATATAGTCTATCATGGCAAGTGTATCAAATAACGATGATGAGAGAAAGGTCAGATGCCATCCTTTCAGCAGGTTTTAGCGTCTTTCCATTGCTCTAATACTTAATTTTATACTTTTTATAAAAGCTAATTATTTGTTATAAAGACAGAAAAAATTATTTTGTCAGAAAAATTAGCTTTATCCTTTCCTGTCAACACTGTGTGTGCAGATTCAGACTAGGGGAATCACAATGCCGGCTCAACATTGTGATGTCTGTCAGCCATCAGCGATGGCATCATCTATCGCCCCAACCCTATTTGTAGTGTGATGTTTCAGTTGTAAATAATGCATATTGGCTGCATTATACATTATAAGCATAGTTATGGATGATATAGTTATTATATTATCTACACTGCCCTCCAAAAGTTTGGAAACGCCCTAGAAAAGTGGGGTTTTGGACAATATCAGCATAAATCCTTATAATTTGTTGGTGCAAATACATTAAAGTAACTTGAGATTATCATTGAAGACCAGCAATAATAATTTTCATTTTGATTACATAATAATGGCAATATATACATGCCCCTTTGCCAGCTGTGATGCCTGGTTACTGGTTTAAACTTGGCCCAGGTTTTTAAAAGATTTTTGGGTCAGCACACCTTAATAGCTTCAACAATTGATTGCCAATTAAGTTTAGAATACAATCAACCAATTAGAACACAATTTAGGTCAGATAGTTTACAAATAGCTCTTGCCAATCAAATGACTTGTTTGGCCTATTTTATAGAGAGTTTCCATGTATCCAGTGTCCAGTGTTTATATAATAAAATATGTTTTCGTAGTTTGTGTTGTCCCTTATCAGTGCAAAATGATCACAGATTAAAAAGGATTCATGCCAATATTGTCTAGGGCGTTTCCAAACTTTTGGAGGGCAGTGTATATTATTATTATTACCCATATAAATTGTTCTTGTTGGACAAGTTCTTTATCAATATTACTCTGAAGGCCCGCAAAATGCCTAATGAAGACCACTGTGCTAAACTTAAAGCTGAAATAAGTTTTTTTTTTTTTTCCTACACTTTTATTTTCAAAAATAGTGGTGAGTCTCCGCTTGAAGAGGCGACTGTTTGATCAAGTCATGCTGGTCAGCCGATTGGAGGAGGAGAAGATCATAATTGTAAAGGAAATGACTCAGCACTATCAACATCTAAAAAAAGCGCTTGACAAACTGGACAGCCTCCTTGGGGAGACTAAGGAGGAAATGAAGATCCATAGTATGTACCAGCTTTTTTTTTTTAATTCAGTAATATGTAATATGTTGATACCGCTAAGCAAGATGTCATAGTTTTCTATAAATATTGCTTCCAATCCAAAAAACATTTTTAAATGACCATTTAAAATTGCAGTGTGTTAGCTATTTAGTTTGTTTTTGTTCGTTTGTTTGTTTGTTTTTGCACATAAATGTACAGTACAGACCCAGAGTTGGTCATTCAAGCTGCAGTGCATGTTTCCAACGATATCATTCATGAAATGCTGCCTAATTATCAATGTCAATTTTCTCAATTTTTTTACTTTAGATTCAACCAGAGAGCTGACCAAAGAAGGGAACAGGGGGCTGTACTGCTGTATCTTACACAAGCGGCACATTCAGTCACCAGCACCTATGCCAGTGTCAACAGTGACCCTTCTTTCTTCATGCTGGAGGAAGATGTTGAAGAAGAAAGAGAGGACAACAACAGTCCAGAACTTTCTGAAGAAGAGTTTTAAAATGTTTGCACAAACTTTGGAAGCATTGCATTCAGCATCTTCCCAAAATACCCTTGAGTTTCGACTCATGAAATTATTTTTCATAATAAATTAATAAATAAATGTCATTCTAACCCTGATCTATTGTGTCTGTTGTTTTTTCTTACACCATCATAGCAGAAAGATCTACATTACCCATGAGCCTCTGTCACCATTGCTAGACAGCTTTGCTTACCTGTTACTTTTATATTTTATGAAATTGGATTTTACATGGGACATTACATTACATCTCAACTGTTACACAAATATTATTTAATGCCCATTTAAAATTTATATTCACTTATACAGTTTTGGTCTTTAAGGTAATATAGTTAGTATTAATTTGAATGCCCACCTTTACTATTTAATCTCAAGTTTTATGTCCCATTATAAGATTTCATTTGATAGCATTAACTACATTAGCCACCATGAACAACCAAAAGAAATACTTTAAAAATCTATATAAAAATACAGAATTTGTAGAATATTGTTATTATTATTGTTATTTATTTTGCATTTTTGTGTGCGTGACTTGCAACTTGTTTTTCCTACATTGTAAGGAATGTCCTCACAAAGATAGTAAAATGAGAACATTTTAACATTGTTGGGCCCCACAAAGACAAAATGTATAATATCAAGTCATTAAAAAAGTAAAAATAATATAATATATACACTACACTTTTCCTAAACCTACACATCACAGATAAAATTGAGGCAGATTTCAGTAATGGATGCGTTTAGGGATATGTTTATTGCAGGGGTATAGTATATACATATATGTACTGTATATATAAGTCTTTTGGGGGCCCAACTAATGTCATTCTTTTAACATTTTACTATCTTTATGGGACATTTGCACCCCACAAATGTAGCTAAAACAAGTGTGTTTTGTGTGTGTGTGTGCGGGTTTATGTGGTTTATGAGGACACAAATTTGTATAATGACATGGGTATGACAGAGGTATTACAATTTGAAGGTGGTTTATGAGGACACTGCCTATGTCCCCGTAATTCAAAAGGCTTAAAAAACATACTAAATGGTGTTTTTTTGAAAATCTAAAAATGCACAAAGTCTCCTGTGAGGGCTAGGTTTAGGTGTAGGGTTGGTGTAGGGCAATAGCACACACAGTTTGTTCAGTATAAAAACCATTACGCCTATGGAGAGTCCCCATAAACCACAAAAACCAACATGTGTGTGTGTGTGTGTGTGTGTTGAGAGGGGGGTGGGGATTTGTATTCCCTATGTTATGGGGATCAAACAAACATGGTCTCATAAATAACACGACTTTACATGCTTTTTCATCATTAGGTTTTGATGGGTGTCGTGGGACCATTTGATGATGTGGAACTGTTATGCAAATTCAAATTGACAAACAAGCCGATTTTCAGTGAAATAAAGGGAAGGATTGTGAATTGCAAGAGGCTGCAGTGGGCTATATTGCTACAAACACGTAATGCATAACTGAGGATGATGTACAGTAACAATGAATGAACAACATAGAGCTTATACTGCATTAAAAACTAGAGCATGCACATCACTGATGTCCAGCACATGAGAAGTAAGAAAATGGGGGTGAAGATGAAAATTTGGCACTGATTTTGTAGTTGCATTATGTGTGAAGTGCCACAATGTGTTTAACTTGTTATCCTTGCTTACTGTCAGTGTCAACACTAGAAATGCAAGTTGTTGCAGTTCGTCCATTATATTTTTTGGTGTTCATTCAAAAAGCAAAGAAAACATTATTATTATTATTACTGTCAAATATTTTTTTCTCGTGACACCCATCAAAACTAATACAAGCATGATGTAAGAATATAAAAGGGGGAAAAAAGAGAAAATACTCAGTCATAAATGTGACTCAAGACAGTTTATTGTCCATGATGAGTAGAATACATATGTGTATATTTTACTGCCATTCCACCCCCAGGGGCCCAGTAGCGGCCCCATGGAAGAGCAAAAAAATACACATTTCAAATGGCCATAACTCAAAGTCCTGTAAGAATATCAAAGAGAAAATTGACAGGATAATTGCTTATGCTATGTTTACTAAATAATGTTGGGCACAATTTTCAGACATATATGGAAAGGTGGCTTTAGGGGCTGTTCACATGTCGTGCCTAAAAACGTGTGGAAAACGCTAGACGCGTCGCTTTCTCCTTCTTTTCAAAGCGCTCTGTAGCTTGCGCTCCCCTGGCGTCTGCCATTGCTAAGCAACCATGAACTGCGCTCTCCTTGAAGACGTGGAAGTTTCAGCAAAGAATAAAATGGATTTCCAGCACTAAAAATCGATTGCAGTAGCTCTGCTACTATATTTATTTAAAAATGACTATCCACGTACAGCTATGATCAGCTGTTCCTTCATCTTGGCTGAGCTTTCAATGTTGTTACGTGAAAGGATGAAGCTGATTGGTTGGTTCTTGTCACATGACCTGCTGTGCGCTTGCGGTATTCTGAAAAGTTGAGATGTTTTTATCTCGATGCGGCGCGGACGCGCCTGGAAAAAACGAGCGCGTCGCTTCCATTATGAGCGCGCATACCGCGCGTCTACATTTGAAATAACGAACTTGAGCACGCAAAAGACGCGATATGTGAGCAGCCCCTAAAGGTGTTTTTTTAAATGCTCACAGTAATATACCAAATTTCAGCCTGCCTCTCAGATATGTCATAGAGGTTTTCATAATGAATATACTTAGATATCCAATTGTCCATTAAAGATAGTAATTATATTGTTTATATACTAAATGTTTTAAACTACATTACCCATAAGACTCGTTATTCTATCAATGGAACGGGAAATCGGGGCGCTGTTATTGTTAGTTCATTGAAGTGTGTAGTAAGGCCTAGGGTAGGGTTAAGATCACTGAAAAGGCGTGATTTCTCACAACATAGCGTCACTTTATCGTTAACTTAAAGTATTACTAATGCAATAATAGCATCAAAACACACAATGGAACATGGAACGCTGTTTTATATCGTTTAAAAGATAGTCCAATCACAGCGAGAGCGGCTCCACACTTACTTGTCCATGTGTGGTAAATTACGTCAGAATTTTTCCGGTTCCGGCCGAACGAGTGCATCCACATGAGCAGTTAAACAAGTACTTCTACTTAAAAAACACAATTCATATTTTACAACGACAGACTCCTTTGAGTGGTTAACCTGATGCATAAGTACATTTAAAAGATAAATAAAATGTTCCTAAGCAAAGGTCTACAGCAGTAACTAAATATGCACCTGCTAAGTGCTTATAACATTTACTTGTGTATGTAGAGCATATGTTATATATATTATATTATATAAATTTAATAACTTCTTCGTGCTATTCTCCATCGCTTGAAATCTTGGAATTTCAATATATATAATTAAAAATAATAACAATAAACCAGTGACCACAGCAATAAAAGGTTTAATGAAGCTAAATGCAAGATTTTTTTTTACGTCTATCTAAATGTAAATGTAAGAAACTCAAGGAATAATTTCAAGTATGTCATTTCTGTAATACACTATCAGCAACAAATTTTCGTAAATAATGTAGGCTATTTCATGTTTCAAAAGGATTGATTAAACACTCTCAATATTTTCAATTGTCCAGACAAACAGTTGCTATATAAAAATGCAGAAATATACATTTAACAATAGCATCATGATGCTCAAAGCCCAGTGGCTTGTTGGCTTGGTATGGGGCATCATTTTACAAGACGTATTGTTCTGGTATTTTGTTATGTAGTACTTCATCACTGTCTTCCTTGTGTTCTTATCTGCATCAACATCTTGGCTGTGGGCTAATAGGTGCTTTATAGTAATGAATAATAAAAATGAATAATAATTATAACAACAACAACGTTGCTTTATTAAAATGTTTCAGCAGTAAACATATCACTAAATGCTTTTAGTTAAAGTGCATGTATTTATGCTCTTATATGACAAATAACAATTATAAAAAAAAAAAAAATCAGGTGTATATAAAAGAACAAAGCCCCTGACAGATATTTCAAAACATTTTATCAATAACGTCACCAAACACATAGTGTTATAAATGTACATGAATTAAAAATTAAAATATGAAAGTTTCTAGATTTAACATGCTAATAATTGTGGAAACACATTATCATATGCATATAATAGACATCAGAGTGTAAATGGGACTTTTATTTTGGTCTGGCGATGTGACGTCATAAAGCTGCGCCCCTCTCTGCATCTGTTGTGATTCGCCTTTAGAAAGGTTTGTGGTTTTTAAGTTTTTAAATCAATGCAAACTTGTCAATCCACACGTTTTTACAAGCTACGAGAAATAAACGAATCAATCTTAAATATGGCGTTGTAACATTTGTATTAACGTTATTTTTGTGAGTAAAGCGCGTCCTCGTGTTAATAACAGAAGGTGCGTCTCATTTCGCTCCCTGTTATATCATCAGTCCATCATTCAAGTGCGAGAAAGAAGAGAGAATCTGAATCATCTGAACCGAGTCATTCTAAATGATTCAGTGATTCGAAGCGCTTGAATCAGCGCGCGCTGACGACAAACAGTGAAAGACATTTACTTTCTGTTAATTATCCTCTTCTTAAACAGGACAAAGTGTCCAAACACACAGATAAACTCCTGAAGAAACAGCGAGATCCACGTGACACTGTTATAAAGATGGTGTTTATTAAAGAGGAGAGTGAAGACATGAGGATTGAAGCAGTGTTCAGTCTGAGACGAGAAGAGACTGAGACACAAACAGGTTAGTTTCATTCTCACAGCTGAACTCACTCATTTGATCCTGATTAAAACGTGCAGCTTCACAGAAATGAATGATGTTTATGAAAGATGTCACAGGAGTGCAGTAATTAAAGCAGTGTGTTGACAGACATGTTGAGATCTCATGATCAGACAAATAACATCCCGCTTTCATATTTAATATTTGTTATGACATCACGCATTTGAGTTGTAACAATAATACAGAATTAGCTTAAACAAGATATATATATATATTTTTCTGCAACATCAAACCTATCTGCTTCTAAAATTAAAAGCATTAATTTCTAACATAATTATGTGAAAGTATTTAAGAGAATAATTTATTTTGCATAAAGCAAACCTTGAAATGTGAGGAATCCAATAGAGGCGGGGCAAACGGGCTTTACCTGGGTGTCTTATTGTCTTATGTAGTTTGGGAACTGACTGGATGATGGGGTGGGGTAGTTTTTCCTCTGCTGTGGGGTCTGGTGGGCCGCCCCGGGCTGCCATGGGCCCTGGTCTGGATGGGCCTGGGCCCCCCGCCCTGGGCAGATTTGGGGTAACGGGGGTGCCTATGGGGGTCAGCGGGGGAGCTGGCTCCAGAGGGGGGGGGTATTTTGCCCCCTCTGATGCTTTCCTCCCCATCCCTAAGGCTTCACTTCTCCCGCTCCATCACACCAACACATAGGTAGGGTTTTGAGGTGCGGGTGCGTTGCTGGGATGCGGGGGAGGTGGTACTCCTCTGTCTCCTCGTGGCCGCCTGCATCTCAATCACACATTACAGCTTAGACATTCTCATTACTTACTGTCACATGACACATACATATAGGGCCTTGGGGGTGGGCACACTGAATGGCATCCGGAGGGCGGTCTGTTCATTCAGCCTTCCCTCTGGTGCCAGTGCCCACTTCTCAATTTTAAGTTGCACATAGACATTGAGGGCTCTAGGGAGGGGACGAGCTGACACAAGCTTGTGGAGGGTGCCCCTCCCCTGTTTTAACAGGATGCTCTGCTCCTCCTCCAAGCGTTTCAGCAGCATTACCTGGTCGAAGATAGATCTCTTCAACCTGAAGGTGTTGCCTTTGGTTGGGGAAAGGAATGGAACAGTGGACAAAGGAATGTTTATTATTATATTATATAAGTATAACAGAATTATGTTATTTCTGAGAAATCTTTTTAGTGACAGCATTGGTTCTGTAGAATATAAACATCTGCTATCTGCAAATCGAAACGAAAAGAAAAGAAAACTGTGCCATAATCCCAGAATATTATTGTTTTTTGAAGTGTTATTAATTTAAATAACTTGATTTGACAACAAACCATGCTGACGATACAGATCTTTCTTCTTGCGCAAAAGGGTTACAGTGATGTTCTCAATGTCAGCCCTTAGCTCTTCAGTACAACCTGGAGTGTAGACTCTCTCTAAATAGGTGAAACAAAACAATTGGACAAGAGACAATTAGTGACATTTTCAAAATATAGCCACCTTTTATTATTTGTATAAAGGTACAGTCATTAACAGATGTGTGTATGTGTGCATATACAGTGGCATTTGAAAGTTTGGGAACCCCTTCAGAATCTGTGAAAATGGGAATAATTTTAACAAAATAAGAGAGATCATACTGAGAGAGATCATTTTTTATTTAGTACTGTACTGAGTAAGATATTGTACATAAAAGATGTTTACATTTTCACATGCGTTTGGATTACCATTAAAACTCAAATATCAGACTCAAAAATCATACACATAAACTCATACATACCTGCAAACTGCAACTTGAATGCCCTCCTCGTCTATCTGAGCACCAGACTTTTTTGACATCTCTCTGCCAGCGGTGAACTTGGCAGTACCGCACACAGCACTTTCATTTGCCTATAAAGTCAGTTTATAACACATTTTAAGATACATAAAAACACAAAACATCTGTATAAACAACTATTATAAAAATAAAAAAAAATCTAATGTTCGTACACTTCTCATGTTGCCTCTGACAAGGTCAACAAAGGTAGCAACTTCCTCGTCCTTGGCCAGGAACAAGCCCTCATATATGGGTGGCTCCTCGCGGTCCTGTCCATGATAAGATAACATGCATCAGTAATAAAAATCACAAGTACTACATTTACTATTTGTTAAAATATAAGTTATGATCACTCAAAGACAACCCGAAGAGCTACTATGTGTGTTAGACAAGTCTAAAATAAACTTCTGAAAAATACCTATACCTACCCTTTTGACTTGCTGAAGCGGTAATGTTTTTGGTTTCCATCAGAGCAGACAGCCAACATGTCTGGAGAACATGCTGGACACTCAAAATGATGGACCTGGCACATATCCTCTTCTTTGTATTGACAGAAGGTAAACTCAAAAAAGCTTCGCTGAAATGTATCAGCACAGATACTACCTGTCTGTATATTAAGAAATGATCGGTTAGGATTTTTTGAAGCAATGCCCACAATTAAATATTTTTTAATATTTTTTTTTATTTTTTGCAGATTTACCCTTCCAGCTCGTACAGATCTGTGCTCTGTACATTTTCAGGAAGGCCTGCCTGGACATGGCTGGTGCCGTCACCTTCATATGTTCAAAACAGGTGAAGACATCAAACTTGTATAGGGTCTGCCAGCTGATGCTAGCTGGCCAGTACCGATAAATGAGCAGGTCCTTCACCTCGGGAGTCCATTCTGCAGAGCATGATGAACAGGATTTCCGAGGCAAGCAGACATCGTATCATCCTGTGAACAAGTGAATATACTGAAGTAAAGACTAAAATAATTTCAGTAATCAAATTGCAACAGATTGCCTTCTATACAGAGATACAAATATATGATATATTAGCTATTTGACATGGCATTTGGGCAACGCTTTGCTTTGCACACAGTGGTAAAGTTCTAGTACAATAATGCACAGAAAGGAGGGCTTTCAGAACAACATACCATTGATGGTAACCACAGAAATATGCTTCCCTGGAGTGATTGTGAAGTCATGAGTGCATTCACAAATTGGACCTTGGTGCAGGAACAGACAGTTGACATACTGCAAAACAGAAAGAAGTTATGAAGGGTGTATTTACAGCTTCTCCTCTGTCCCTTAGATGCATCTCCCAAAACGCTAACCTCATTTTCAAAATAGTGCTTTAAAACACAACCATTAATCAAAACTGGCCACACCACTATACCAACTGTAATTGTCACTATGTAGAAAAAAGTAAATGCTTAAACACATTTATTAAGATGCAATTGACTTAGCTGGTCAAAGATATGCTGGTCAGAACTGTCAAAACCAATCATACTTTTGTTATTCAGCTATTAAATTTCACACTTGCACTTTAGAGTTTTGACAATAATCTTAGAATGAGTTTAGCATTTTAGAAAAAAATGTCTAAGCCATTTAGAAACACTGTTAAATATAAACATGTGCCAAACTACAAAAACATTTGGGAATTACACTATAAGTATGAGACAATTTGATATAATAATAATTTTAACATACTTTGTTCACAAAACTGAGGCTGGCCATTTTCATTCACCACCACAGCAGTTGTAGGGGGAATGGGCTCAAGAAATCCATGGAACACAGCCTCTCTGTCATGGAAGACATTTCTCCGGCGAGCGCCGGCCCACTCTCGGCGGTCGATTGGCGGGGCCTGGCCCTACTGGTCTTGCTGGGCCCCGATTGTGGGGTGGGGGGCCTTTGGGTCTCCGGGCCCAGGGCCCGGTCCGCCCTGGTGTGGTCGGCTGCCGGTGGAGCCTGCGTGCTTGCCGCCACGGCACCCTGGGGCGCCTACACTGTGGCTGTCGGAGGTCCCGCCTTCGGGCTCTCCTCTGCCCTTTTCTGGGTGGAGGCCGCGGTTGTCCCTGCGGTGGTTCTCCTGGGGGTCCCGTGCCATGGGGGGCCTCCGGATGTTTGGGGCCCGGGTCTTTTCCGTGCCTGCTTCATGCCTTGCGGGATGGGGCTGTTGTTCCCCACACACACACTATTAAACATTTACATGGAGGAACCTTATGAACACAAGTGCGCTCACACACACAGGTGTACACTCAAGCATTCACATTGGTGTAAAAACAGGTGCTCACAGACACACATTGTCTTGATCTGCTGTTGCTTCAAAACTTATTTTGTAATATTAGTTAGGTGTGCTGCTCAATAACATTTAACATTTAGAATTTATTGTGATTCATACAGATGTTGGTTGTTGCTGCAGTCTCTTTGATGTTGTGTCTTCGGTTGTTTTCTCTTTTTGTCAGCAGGTATCGAAGCAAATTGTCTGTTTTTTTTGTTTTTTTTTTCCCTCTCTCTCTCTCTATCCCCCATTCTCCTTTTTTCTCTCTCTCTCTCTCTCTCCCCCTTCTCTGTTGACTTTCCCCACAACCTTTTTTTTTTTTTTTTTTCTTTCTTCTTTCTCTCTCTTGTTTTCTCTGTCCCCTGGTCTTGTCTGTCACAGTGTGGTTAAGTAAAAGGGTATATAAAATTAAATTAATTAATTAATATAAAAAAAAAAGATAGAAAAAATAAAATATTTAAAAAAATAAAATAAAAAAGGCTGTGAATGATGATAGCATAGCCACACATACGTACTGTCATGTGTTATCTGTGTTACTGACAGGCCGGAAAAAAAATAAAAAATAAAAGGAAGACATTTCTCTTGTGGGCCTCCATGTCACAGGTAGAACAGAGGTAATCCATGTCCAGTGCTACACAGTCCAGGCACCTAATCACAGCTTCTACAGCACAGCATCTTTGACAATTTTGGACGAATACTCTCTCGGCTGAGAGCTTTGCATCAAAAAGCATAGGCCTAGCAGTTTTCATTCTCACATCTGTGAGAAGCTGCCTTTGTTCCCAAGCAGAAACCATTCTGTCTGTTCCCTCCGGAACCTGGTCTGCAGTTATGGTGTCCCTTAACTCTTGGAGTCTTGTTTCTAAAAAACAAAAATATACATTCACTTGTCCTTAAAAGGTCTATACTCATGATTATGATCACACACAAGTATATATCACAAGTATATATCAGGGAACACATGTTAGGTAAAAACTGTTAGCCTGAATGCACTGTAAGTCACTTTGGATAAAAACGTCTGCTAAATGCATAAATTTAATTTAATTTAATATATCAGTTATACTGTGAGTCTGTAATGGAACTGACAAAACATAATGCTTGATTATGATTAAATAAATGGTGGGAATTGGAAAAACTGTAGTGTAGTGTTACTACTGTAACACTCAGTATCCTCACCAAGACTTGCCAACTCTTGATCTTCTATCTGAAGGCCTTCCTCATGCACTGGATCCCTTCTTCTGGATTGAGAGGCAGGGAAACTAAGCAAAAGATATTAAAACACAACACAAGTAAGGATTATCAGTCACATGCTCTTAAAATATGTTATATATTAGAGAGAAAAATTTTCACAAACATTGCAACACCATTTTGTCAAAGTGGTATCTGACTCTCATTTTATAATACGTGTAACCACCAAAACACTATTTAATGAATTATGTTTATTCTTAGATACAGTAATCGCGTTTTAGTAAAGAACAAACCCGATCCAGGGCAGTGTGTTTCCCGACGTTTCTCACGCCTGCCTGTGACCAGTGGATTAGTGAGGGATCGCTTCCTGCTTTTTCTCGTTTTTCTTTGAGGAAAGGCAGGGTTTTTCTTGGCCATGGCATCCTATATATTTGCACTTATACCAGCAGCATTTATAATTGTGCATTATTCAGTAGTTGCATAAAAGGGTCTTACTAACCCTTTTCATCACATCTATAAACAGCAATAGCAATTAGTATTTTCAGACTTAGGTATTTGGTTCTCATGACAAGCCTTACCCTGGCATCGTGGAGATAAGCATCACTAATTAATGCTGCAATGTGGATCCTGGCATCATTGGGATCATCAAAGACCCTGATGTCAGAATTGAGGGACATCACATACAAATAGAAACAATACAGACACAATATAAAAAAATAAATAAAAAAAATAAAGAAATAGAGAAAGAGAGTGATCGAAAGAGACAAGTGAGAAAGAGAGAGAGAGAGAGTGGCTCTTAAAAGTGCCGTTGTTTTGGTTTGTGTGTGTGTATATGTGTGTGTTGGTGAAGTCAAAAAGTGTTGCAATAAAGCTGTAAAACAGGAAAAAGCGAAAGATTATTAGAATAGCCTTTGTGGTAAATGAGCATTTCTTAATTGTTAGGACAGAGTAATTGTAATTATTAATTAAATATTAATCAATCACAACCACTACGTACAATACAAATCAATCCTTACTGTACAAATGTCAGATTTGTACCAAAGTCACTTGACACAAGCAAGTACATACACAAATCTATTTTTTTAGGCCTACAAATAATGGAAACAGTGGTCTTCTTTCTGTCCTGTTGCGTAAAATGCTTCTCATAATATCCACTGCTCTCTCTTCTCAATGTCACACATAACTAAAGTAACAATTACCCTCAATTATCTCATGATGATTTCATTGTCTTCTAAAATGGCAAAGTCTTACAAAAGTATGGCACCATAGTGTTACAGGATATTCTATCTATATCTCTCTATTTAATTATGCATTGATTATACAGTGAAACCAACGTGTTGTGCATTTTATAATGAGTTTATTTCTTATAGCCTATAAAATCCCTCAAAGTGGTGAAATAGAAAAATGCACAAAATATTTTGTCCTTTATAGAAGAATATTATTTACAGGAAAAACCCTAGCCCCTTCTTCATCTTCATGTAGCTACCTGTTCTGTGTATTATAATGCTGGCTTTGTTAAAAAAAAAAAAAAAAAAATATTCCCTCCTCGAACTTCCAGCTGCCCTGTATCTTGCTCTCTCATTGGCTGTAGGTCATCGCCGATGTATTTTTCAGTCAGAACAGGTCAGAACTCATTCACACAGCAGGCTTGTGAATCGCCGACAGCTCCAGATATTTAGCATGCCAAATATTCTGCGGGTGACGTGTCGGCGATTCCCTCAGATCGTGTCTTTGATAATTCACACTGCGCGATTGTCACGCGCGGGAACGAGCTCCGAGTTGCCTCCGATCTCGGGCATTTGTCAGCGATTCATCAAAACCTGTCGGCGAGTGAAAAATCGGGCTAAAATCGTGCAGTGTGAACTTGGCATAAATTACACTTCTGACATTTACTTTGCACTTTGAATAAAACTTTAACCACTGCAACAACTCGTTGTTAATTGTTGTCTTCACAACACATGGACAAATACATGAGTTTAAACTGATTTTGGTAGCTGTGGTTAGCAGTGCCACAATCCAACTGTGCCGGGGACAGCTGTCATTTGGCTGGATATCATGAATATCAGCGGCAGGAAGCAGCTCTCACTCAGCTCCTACAAGGCACTTTTGGACAGGTGTTCAAGTCAGATCACACATGCAAGGTTGCTAGAAAAGTGACCCTCTCATCTGGCACAATGTCATCCTATGCTGTGATGAACGAGAACTGGATGATTCTGTCCTGGGTGATGCTGCAGAGTTAAAGTGAGCAGTCCCTGGAGTCATTGTACTGTGGGCTGGCCAATCGCTACAGTGCTGCTGGTATTCCCAAGGCCAAGTACCAGTGGGTGGACAGGTATGAATCATCACATCTAATCACACATTAAGGGGGCAGTCGTGGCCTAATGGATAGTGAGTCGGACTTGTTAGCGGAGGGTTGTGGGTTCGAATCTCAGGTCCGGCAGGGATTGTTGGTGGGGGGAGTATCCTCCTTCAATACCACAACTGAGGTGTCCTTAAGCAAGGCACCGAACCCCCAACTGCTCCCCGGGCGCTGTAACATGGCTGCCCACTGCTCCGGGTGTGTGTTAACTTAGGATGGGTTAAATGCAGAGAATACATTTCACTGCTGGTTATATACTCTCTATGTAATTGTGTATGTGACATATAAAAACAAAAAAAACAAAAAAAAAACATTACATCAAGTAGTGTAAGCAAAGGTTATGAATACATTTAAAATTAATTTTTCTTTCCCCTTTATGTACTTAGGGACTGCTGTGCCACTTTCAGAGTGATGGACCCAGGACCTTACAGGGCTCGAAATTAACTTTTTTACTTGGTAGCACTGGTGCTCCCAACTTCAAGAAGTTGGGAGCACCCAAAAAATTTTAGGAGCGCCCACTGAATATTAAGGAGCAACACAACTGCCAAATGAGCGGAAGGGCTGGCAACATCCTTCCTGATTATTAAAAATCTTCATCAATTGAACCTGATCCTTAAGCTGCAGTGCTTTGTTTTTTATACATGCAATATACAGAGGCAAGATGAGAAGAAAATGTAATTTAAACTGTTCTCAAAACAGTCTGTTCCTCTCAGAAATACATTCATATAAACCGCCACTCCCAATTCAATATTTAGGATTTCCCTTCCATATTTCGCATAGTGAACGTTGAGCTTGCTCAGGCTGCTACAGTATTTTCTTTTCTTTGTGTCCGTCTTCAGCGTTAATGGCTGTTTACAGACTTGGCAATATTTCCACACATGAAATTTTGGAAAATGTCAGTTCCAAGTAGGGTTGGGCGATATGGCAAAAATATATCAATATTTCATGATTTTATCACGATTCTTTGTCATGTTAGTTTTACTATTTTGTCGGATCAGTATGGCCAGACTAATTTCCCTATTATAAAGACAAAGCCTTTCAAGGTAACAGAATATAAAAAAGAATGGTGGACATTTAGGCCAAAGTGGGTGAAGATAAATATCTTGTCATTATGTCATTATTTTATCTTTGTTATTAAAAAATAAGAACAAAGATACACATTACAAATACACATAATATACAAATAAAATAAAGTGTTTTATTTTCAGGTACAACAGGCATATTTAGCAGGAGCATTCAAGAAATTGAGTGAACAAATATAAAAATAAATCACTATATAGATTGATTCCTATTAAAGTAACTATTATTTTTTCAGTCAAGAGTAGTTAGTTATTTCTTTCTCTTTGTGTTTTGTTGTTTTAACATTAAATAATAAAAATTCTGTCATCTGTCTGTTGATTCTGTCAGTGTTTTATAGTAATACCATCATTTACTCACTCAAAATTAGTTTTAAACCTGAGTTTCTTTCTTCTGCTGAACATAAATGCTATTTAAGCAGTTGTTGGTCCACAGTGACTTCCATAGTATTTTTTTTATCCTACAATCAAGTGGACCAGCAACTGTTTGGTTACCCACATTGTTCAAAATATCTTCCTTTGTGTTCAGAACATGAAAGAAATTAATAGGTTTGGGACAACATGTGAGTGAGTAAATAATGACAAATTAAATTTTAGGGTGAACTATCCCTTTAATGACAGTCGGCTGCATGTTTAGTTCTGTTCCTGTAAGAGCTGCACGCATCTACAACCCCAAATCAGAAAAAGTTGGGACAGTATGGAAAACGCAAATAAAAAAAGAAAGTAGTGATTTCTAAATTTACTTTGACTTGTATTTCATTGCAGACAATATGAACACAAAATATTTCATGTTTTGTCTGGTCAACTTCATGTCATTTGTAAATATACATCCTTTCCTGTCATTCAGACCTGCAACACATTGCAAAAAAAGTTGGGACAGTAAAGCATTTACCACTTTGTAATGTTGCCATTCCTTTTCACAACACTTAACCCTCTAAGCGCCAAAGTCGCAAAATTGCGACAAGACATCATACTCAATCAAATAGACCGTAGTTCCTTATCTGGTGTAATATCTCATTTGTATTCCCTACCACTAGATGGCAGACATGTAGTACTTCGATTCTAGACCAAAATTACATCATGCTCCTATTCAAAGTGTTCGAGGAAACAGCAGAGAAAGTGAGCGATCATGTCATTGATGCGGAAGCAGTTCAGTTCACAGCGTCACGAGTGAATTGTGAGAGAAAATCGCCAATTGGCTAATAGAAATTTGTACCGTGAGGATGTGTTGCAAATGTTATTCGCCGATTCTGACTCTGAAGGGGAACATTTTCCTTTTGGAAATGATGATCGGCCGTCTAATGATCGCGCTTCTCCCGGTACATCTTTGCAGCGCAATGGTGCCGCCGTGCAAGGCGAGAGAGTACACGAAGCACAAACAAGTGATCAGTTGACCCTTTACCCAACGGGGATGGGGGTGGCAGGGGTGGACGTGGTCGTAGTGTCCATAGGAGAGCTGCTGATCTCTGAGCTCACGGAGCGCCGCTGGCTCCGCGCCGCGGTGCTGATGATCAGCCAGATTGCGTATTTTTTTCTGATCGTGCACGCTCTATGGGCCGCCAGTACAGGTGCAGTCAGTGTGGGGTTGGCCTACCATACTCTCAAGAACTATAAACTGTGTCACTTAGATACCTGAATGGGCAGATAGCTGGTCAACTGATCACAAAATAGACACATGTATTTTACTATGGCAGAGTAATATAGTCATAATTTACTACTTTCTCCCATTTTACTGTTGATTTCCTCTTGTCCTGATCATTTGGAATGAGGATAAAAAGACAAAAAACAAAACAAACATGCAAATAAGCTCAAACATCCATTCAATATCTATTATTTCCTGAATAATACTGATGAACTGATCAAAAAGTAGGCTACTGTTCACATGAGTTTTATTACTATATAGGATAGTGATATAGTAATAATTTAGTACTTTCTCCTGTTTTATTGTTGATTTCCTCTTTTCTGATCATTTGGAATGAGGATAAAAAGACAAAAAAAACAACAAAAAAAACAACAACAAAAAACATGCAAATAAGTTCAAACATCAATTTAATATCTACTATTTCCTGAATATTGTGAAATTCAAGAGGGCCGCCCCCCTGTTGACGTCATAATATGCAAATTAGATGAGTATATTTACACCCCACATAAACTTTAGGTCATGCCCAACATTTTTCTAATTTACAGTAGATCTCTATCTTTAAGCCTTTTCAAGCCACAAGCTTTTGAAATCTTGATGTCAAAATCCAGCATTTTTAAAAAAAAAAACTGGCGCCTAAAGGGTTAAAAGACGTTTAGGGACTGAAGACACCAAGTGATGAAGTGTTTCAGGTGTAATTTTGTCCCATTCTTCCTGCAAACAAGTCCCTGTCAGACTAAGCTGTGATCAAATCAAGTCATAAACACATTTCCAGTATTATTTTGTTTGCTACAATTTCTTCAAATCTACAACAAAAATGAGAACATGCGTCTGTAAAAACTGTGCTCACTATTTAACTAAAATGAGGGAATCATGGGAACAAATTCTTAAATCGTGGCCGTATATTATTATTTTAGTTTGCATGTCATGCAATATCAGATGAATAATAACAAGAATCAAACACTTTCATTTAACAATGTCGTTCTCTGAATACCCTATAAACATTTTTTTTTTTGTAGATGACGATGAAAAACATTACTTTTGAAGGAACACATTAATGGAAATGCAATTTTTAGTTAATGACACCTTGGAATCCTCTGTAGCTTGTGTATTTGTTGTTCTGTGCCAGAGATTAACTCAAAAGCAATACTAATGAGGCAACACAACTGCTGCGGGAAGTGTTTGATAGAATCACCAAAATTGATGTAAATTTAGTTACATATTTGCATGTGTGTTGTATTAATGTAACAATATGCAAATTATATACTTGTCATTTTTTAGTATGCGTGTGTACATATTTTATGAACGTAACCATATATGAATTTTATACTCCCCCATGTGTGTTCAGTCCCCTTCATGTTGTTTTTAAAGGGGTCATAAATTGCAATTTCACCTTTTTAACTTTAGTCAGTGTGTAATGTTGCTGTTAGAGCATAAACAACGTCTGCAAAGTTACGACGCTCAAAGTTTGTGACATCACTACCCCACAATGTTTACATAGAGCAACTATGTTAATCGATGAATCATTAATGTTTGACTATAACATGTAAAAAAAAAAAAAAAAAAAAACTATATCCATACTTTTGATAAAAATATTTTTTCAGTGAAAAGCAAAATTGGCTTTGCAAGAACTGCTGCTCTTCAAGTCTTTGATGACACATACACCAATGTAGAAGAGGACATCTTCCATGACTTAAATGGCATATATGGCCACCTTATCAAGGCAACACCTTGAACTCTTTGTCAAGTTCCTTGAACATTCCTGAAACATTTTTGCAGTGTGTCAGGGTACATCATCCTGCTGAAAGAGGCCACTGCCATCAGGGAACACCTTTGACATGAAGGGATGTATGTGGTCTGCCACAATCTTTAGGTAGGTTGTACTTGTCAGAGTAACATCTACATGAATGCCAGGACCCATGGTTTCCCAGCAGAGCATTGCCAAGAGTATCACACTGCCTCCGCTTCACATAATGCATCCAGCTGCCATCTCTTTCCCATGTAAACAAGAAACACACACACCTGTCCATGCACCTGGGGTCCGTTCTTCGTACGTCGCTAACTCAGTTAGCTGGATTTGATTGCTGATGATTTTGCTTGATCTTGGATCATTTGGTTCTTCGAAGCTCATCCTAGACTTGCTGTCATAGCAACAGGTCCGTAAGCTTAAACCTGCTCGGGAGCAGCTAATTTCATGTAAACAGGATTAGATTGTATCTTTTTAAGCAGAATTGATACTTAAAATCTGTCACAGCCACTGCTACTTTATTATAAGAGTACCCTGCTGGTCCAGGGACAATAATTTAAAATAAAAATAATTTAAAAATGAATTTGAAAATAAGATAACAATGTTGTGAAGTCTAGAACACTATAGACACAGCCAGTTTTACTCATTGAAAGATTTCTTAGTGATGAAATAATTACGTTATAATTGTATTGGAGACTTACACACATGCTATACAGATAATCTGAGCTGTGCATTGATTTGAGTGATGACAGATATTATGGGAGGGGCTTGATGGAGCGCAGGAGATGCAGATAACATAAGAAACTGTAATTAATGCTGTCACGTAACAAATCTGTTTCAAAGATCAAATTAAATGAATTGCTAATTACAACATTGAAGTAAAAATGTAAAGCCTGTACAAATGCTAGAAATCGTGAATATAAATAATTGGGAACCGTGTAAAAATAATTACAAATAAATTAAAAGTGCACATTTCATTTATCTATTATAACATTTATTCGCTTGACTGTTTCCTTATAAAAGTCCAGAAATTTGTCAACTTTTCCGTCAGGTGTCTTTTTTAATGATATGATGTCATTACGTTGCTGTCTTGCCATCAGCCAATCGCTGCATTGCTGATCGTGGTTTCGAGTATCGATACATCTGCCCTTTTTGGGGAACACGAGAACGCGCTGTAATCTTAGACAACTTAATCCAGATATTTTAATCTAATACGCAAATTCGTTTGAAGAACCAAATTAGCCAGAGATCAGTTATCAGGATTAGAAGATCTGGCATCTTTCAAATAATCTCAGATGTAATAAGCGAGGTACGAAGAACGGACCCCTGATCTAAAAGAAAATGATACATTAAATGCTACTCAAATAATAAGCCATGGGTCACCCCTGAGTTAAAGGCATTACTAAACGAAAAAAAGAGGGCCTTCTTAGTGGGTGATAGAGAGGAGCTGAAGCGGGTACAGAAATTATTAAAAGTTAAAATTAAGGAGGGGAAGGAGTGTTATAAATTAAAAATGGAACAAAAGTTACAACAGAAGAATGTGAGGGAGGTATGGAGTGATTTAAACAGGATGTCTGGTAATGGAAATAGAGCACATGGATATACTGCCTTTGGTGGACAAACGTGGATATATTTTTTAATAGATTTGATGGAGGAGTTAGTGATTTACAATTTTCCTTTTTAGATGGTATACGGCAGAGTCCCTATTTAGATCCTCCTTCAGTTTTAAGATCATCTTATTCTTCCACTTGTGAGTCTGTTCCTAAGTTTGTTGTATCAATAGAACAAGTAAGAAGTGGGTTAAGGAGAATTAAAAAGAAGAAATCTGCAGGCCCTGATGGTATTAGTGCTGGAGTTCTTAAAGCCTGTGCTGATCAATTATGCTGGGTAATTCACTATATTTTTTATTTGAGTTTGCGCTTAGAAAGGGTACCTGTTTTATGGAAGACATCGTGTGTAGTACCAGTCCCTAAGAAAACTAATCCTACTGAGTTCTCACAGTATAGACCAATAGCTTTAACAGCTCAGTTGATGAAGGTTTTTGAGAGGTTGGTTTTAAATTATATTAAGCAGTTACTGTGTGCTGCTGAGGATAAACTGCAGTTCGCTTATAAAACTGGTGTTGGGGTTGATGATGCAATTATCTATCTTTTAAATAAATCTCTAAGTCATTTAGAGACTTTAGGTAACACCGTTAGAATCACATTTCTTGACTTTTCTAGTGCATTCAACACTATCCAGCCTGTATTACTCAAGAATAAGTTAGTAAATGCTGGATTACACCAGAGTATGGTCAGTTGGTTAATGGACTATCTCTCTAATAGACCACAGTATGTAAGGATGCATAACTGTGTGTCCCAAGTAGTTACGTGTAGCACTGGTGTTCCTCAAGGAACGGTTTTAGCTCCGTTTTTATTTACTTTTTATACTTCAGATTTTCAGTACAACTCTAAAAATTGTCATCTCCAGAAATTTTCAGATGATTCTGCAATTGTTGGCTGTATAAAGGAGCATGATGAGAGTGAATACAGGGAGCTTTTAAAGAGTTTTGTGGACTGGTGTGAAACGAATGGTCTTAGGCTTAATGCTAGTAAGACCAAGGAAATTGTGGTTGATTTTAGTAGATATCCTCACAAAGTGGTGCCAGTGAATATACAAGAGTCAGAAATTGAGATTGTCACGTCATATAAGTATCTGGGTGTATATTTCAATAACAAGCTGGATTGGTCTGACAATACAGTACAGGTTTATAAGAAGGGTCAGAGTCGCATTCATTTATTAAGGCGACTGAGATCCTTTGGAGTGTGTCAGGCACTGTTGAAGACCTTTTATGATTCTGTGGTATCATCTGTGATCTTGTATGCTGTCACCTGCTGGGGAGGGGGATTGTTAGAGAAGGAGAAGAATAAACTCAATAAGCTGATAAAAAAGGCAGGTTCTGTGGTGGGTTGCGTGTTGCCCACTATTGATGTGATTGCACAGGATAGAATGACTGATAAATTGGTCAGTATAATGAAACAAGATTCTCATCCTCTTCATGGAACAGTTCAAGCATGTGTGAGTACTTTTAGCTCAAGATTAATTCAGCCCCGATGCCATAAGGAACGATATAAAAAGTCATTTTTACCAACAGCCATTAGGTTAAATAATCAATGTCATATTAGATGACTGATGTATTATTTTACATTGTATTTGTATAACATGGTGTAGAGTGTACTATGATGCCTGAAACTAGGGGGGCTGTATGAAATACCGTATTGTCCAGTATCTTCTCTTTTATCTATTTCTTGTGGTGAGCTGCTGTGACATGTGAATTTCCCTTTGGGATTAATAAAGTTAATCAAATATCAAATAAAAACATCAGACCAGGCAACCTTCTTCATTCCTCCATGGTCCAGTTCTGGTATTTACGTGGTGTTTCTCAGAAGTTTGAGCCTCATTAGCTCTTCTGTGTGATCGGACCAGCCCAGAGTTCCTCAAATCTTTCCCTGGAGGGCCAATCTGCTGCAGAGTTTAGCTCCAACCCTGATCAAACTCACCTACCTGTGATGTTCTAATGATCTTGAAGACTCTGATTAGCATGCTGGTCACCTTAAGGTACACCCCACAAGACTTGCTGTGTGGAGATGCTCTGGGGCAGGGGTAGGAAAGTTCAGTCCTAGAGAGCCGCTGTCCTGCAGAGTTTAGCTCTAACCCTAAAAAAAAAAATGTACCAAGACTTTTTTTTATCACTTATAGCTTGTGGGGAGACAGAGCAGACAATGGACAGATGAAACTTTCCAGATGTCAGCTGTAGCCACATTCAGTCCCATTTCTGAAAAAGTTTGCATTTTGAGAGCATTTTCTCCATAAACATTAATTATATAATGCAGTGCAGTGTTCATAACTGCATTCAGTTAATGTCCTCTTATTTAGAGTTGTTCATTAATTGCAGCATTTCCCAGCAAGACAGATTTTTTTTATTCGGATTTATCAATATATGGAATGAAGTGATGTCTCAATACAAATTAGAGTTGCTTAGTGTTTAAAACTATAGCAAAGGAGATCTCCAAGCATGGCCACAAGTGTTCATATGTACATGACAAAAGAAAATAAAAAGCCTCAAGACAAAATATAAATGGCACGAAGAATGCAAATAAAACAAAAGAACATCACCAAATCACTGACCATCTGATATGGGCCACATTTAAAGGCCACTTCAACAGCCTGGCCAAAAAACTTCCTACATTTGACCAGAAAAAATCAAATCTGGGCCACATTCACCTGTGTTGTGTACGTAGCCTTAATTTCACACAAATCCGTAATTTCTTGTGCCATTTCAGATTGCTAGGCCATTTGAAACTCTTTCCACACACTGAACACAAATACGGTTTCACAGAAGCATGAGTTTTCATATGTTTCTGTACGTGTGTTGGCAAAATAAAGCTTTTATTACACTGATCACATTTAAATGGCCTTTGCCCAGAGTGAAAGCGCAGATGGTTTTTGAAATTGCTTCCTTTTCTGAAGCTCTTGCCACACTCAGAGCACTGCAATTTCTTTTCAGTATGCGTTCTCAAATGGCGTTTCAGGCATCGCTGGTATGTGAAGCTCCTCTCACACTGATGGCACTGGAAAGCCTCCTCTCCGGTGTGACGCCTCATGTGTTTCTTAAAGGTTTTAATCAATTGGAAAATCCTTCCGCACAGGTCGCATTTGAGAGGTTTCACTCGGGAGTGAATTTTCCTATGCCTCCTAAGGCGAATCATTTTCTGGAAAGTCATTCCGCACTTGTGACATATAAAAGAGTTCTCTTTCGAGTGAATCCTCATGTGTCTCTGAAGGGTACCTTTACCTTTGAAACTCTTTCCACACTGATTACAGGTGAACGGCTTCTCTCCGGTGTGAACGTTTATGTGATACATGAGGCCAACTTTGTTTGCGAAGGCCTTCCCGCACAGTTTGCAGGTGAAAGAGCTCTTTCCAGTGTGACTTATCATGTGGGAGTCAAGAGCGGTTTTATATGTGAATCTCTTTCCGCACTGAGTGCAAGTGTAAGGCTTCTCGCCGGTGTGAAGTCTCATGTGGTTTTTAAGACTTCGTTTTTCAGTGAAACTTCTTCCACACTGTTGACATACCAAACAGTTCTCTCCCGAATGAATCTTCAAGTGGTTATTAAGGCTTGTTTTAAGAATGAAACTCTTTCCACACTGATCACAGGTGAACGGCTTCTCTCCGGTGTGAATGCTCATGTGATACATGAGGCCAACTTTGTTTGTGAAGACCTTCCCGCACAGTTTGCAGGTAAAACGGCTCTTTCCAGTGTGACTTATCATGTGGGAGTCAAGAGCTATTTTATATGTGAAACTCATTCCACACTGAGTGCAAGAGTAAGGCTTCTCTCCAGTGTGAATTCTCATGTGGATTTTAAGATGTGCTTCGTCAGCGAAACGTCTTCCACACTGTTGACATACAAAACAGTTCTCTCCTGAGTGAATCTTCAAGTGGTTATTAAGGCTTGTTTTACGAATGAAACTCTTTCCACACTGACCGCATTCAAACGGCTTCTCTCCAGTGTGAATGTTCATGTGATACTTCAGGGTTATTTCTGTTGTGAAACTCTTTCCACATTGTTGGCATGCAAAAGGCTTCTGTCCAGTGTGAACTATCATGTGGTTTTTAAGGGTTTCTTTTCGAATGAAACTCTTCCCACACTCTTGGCAGGTAAAAGCTCTCTCTCCGGTGTGAATTCTCATGTGTGGCTCTCTCTCCGGTGTGAATTCTCATGTGTACTTTCAGGCTTGCAGTTTGAGCATAACTCTTTCCACACTGTTGGCAGGTGTAAGGATTCTCTTCATTGTGAATTCTCATATGGATTCGAAGGCTTTCATACTCCCTGAAACTCTGTCCACATTGTTGGCAGGTGAAACCCTTCTCTTCATTGTGAATTCCCATATGGACTTGAAGGCTTTCATGTTCACTGAAACTCTGTCCACAATGTTGGCAGGTGTAAGGATTCTCTTCATTGTGAATTCCCATGTGGATTCTAAGGCTTTCAGGGTGAATGAAATTCATCCCACACTCAAAACAGTTGAAATAACCCCTAGTTAGTGTCTTCTGAGCCGTTTCTCGTGAGGAGGTCTTTTCAGTCTGTGAGCACCTAAAAGATGTCCCTCCAGTTTTGAAATGATTCTTATTTTGAACTTTCTCTTCTATTTCATTCAGTACTTCACGTTCCTCTTTCAGCAGCATCATGTCTAAGGCAAAAAGACAAATAAAGGTTTACCCCAGTTTAATGACAAAGCCACACACATCAAAACATTTTTTACATTTAAAGAATCAAAATCAACATTGATAATCGAAACCAAAAGTATGTACAATAGACCCCATATTTAGTAGATTCAAGATTCAAAGCGTTTATTGTCATGTGCACAGTAAGGAAAAACAAGTTTCCCTGTACAATGAAGTTCTTTCTTTGCTATTCACAGTGAATGCCAAAACTAGTGCAAAAACTATAAAAAGAATATAAATTAAATGCACATATATATACAGTGGGGAAAAAAATATTTGATCCCCTGCTGATTTTGTATGTTTGCCCACTGACAAAGAAATGATCAATCTATAATTTTAATGGTAGGTTTATTTGAACAGTGAGAGACAGAATAACAAAAAAAATCCAGAAAAACACATTTCAAAAAGGTTATAAATTGATTTGCATTTTAATGAGTGAAATAAGTATTTGATCCCCTATCAATCAGCAAGATTTCTGGCTCCCAGGTGTCTTTTATACAGGTAAGGAGCTGAGATTAGGAGCACTCTCTAAAAGGGAGTCTCAGTTTGTTACCTGTATAAAAGACACCTGTCCACAGAAGCAATCAATCAATCAGATTCCAAACTCTCCACCATGACCAAGACCAAAGAGCTGTCCAAGGATGTCAGGGACAAGATTGTAGACCTACACAAGGCTGGAATGGGCTACAAGACCATCGCCAAGCAGCTTGGTGAGAAGGTGACAACAGTTGGTGCGATTATTCGCAAATGGAAGAAACACAAAATAACTGTCAATCTCCCTCGGACTGGGGCTCCATGCAAGATCTCACCTCGTGGAGTTTCAATGATCATGAGAACGGTGAGGAATCAGCACAGAACTACACGGGAGGATCTTATCAATGATCTCAAGTCAGCTGGGACCATAGTCACCAAAAAAACAATTGGTAACACACTACGCCGTGAAGGACTGAAATCCTGCAGCGCCCGCATGGTCCCCCTGCTCAAGAAAGCTCATGTACAGGCCCGTTTGAAGTTTGCCAATGATTCAGAGGAGAACTGGGTGAAAGTGTTGTGGTCAGATGAGACCAAACTCCAGCTCTTTGGCATAAACTCAACTCGTGTGTTCAGAAAAGGAGGAATGCTGCCTATGACCCCAAAGAACACCATCCCCACCGTCAAACATGGAGGTGGAAACATGATGCTTTGGGGTGTTTTTCTGCTAAGGGGACAGGACAACTGCACCGCATCAAAGGGACGATGGGTACCGTCAGGGCCTGGGCATTGAAGCCAGTCAGGGCATTGAAAATGGGTCGTGGATGGGTATTCCAGCATGACAATGACCCAAAACACACGGCCAAGGCAACAAAGGAGTGGCTCAAGAAGAAGCACATTAAGGTCCTGGAGTGGCCTAGCCAGTCTCCAGACCTTAATCCCATAGAAAATCTGTGGAGGGAGCTGAAGGTTCGAGTTGCCAAACATCAGCCTCGAAACCTTAATGACTTGGAGAGGATCTGCAAAGAGGAGTGGGACAAAATCCCTCCTGAGATGTGTGCAAACCTGGTGGCCAACAACAAGAAACGTCTGACCTCTGTGATTGCCAACAAGGGTTTTGCCACCAAGTACTAAGTCATGTTTTGCGAAGGGATAAAATATTTATTTAGACTCATTAAAATGCAAATCAATTTATAACTTTTTTAAAATGTTTTTATGGATTTTTTGTTATTCTGTCTCTCACTGTTAAAATAAACCTACCATTAAAATTATACACTGATC
>JALXFT010004061.1:0-60001 GCA_023376895.1 Aspiorhynchus laticeps | reverse complement strand
ATTTCTTTGTCAATGGGCACATGTACAAAATCGCAGGGGATCAAATATTTTTTTCCCCCACTGTATACACACACAAACATAAAAAATAAAACTATGCCATAGGATTAGAAATATAGAAATATAGACTATAGTGCTGTGTTCAAAATATCGATACGACGATGTATCGCCACAGAGATTTGACGATACGAGTATCGATACAGCTGGCCCTGTATCGATATTGTGGCACATGAGCAGCAGTGTGGACCGCACTTAATTTGAATACAAGAACACCGTTTAAAATGTTTAACAACAATGTTTAATCTGACCGCAGAGGAATACAACTGGGTTGCCTGATATAAAGAGACATAATCCCCGAAATAGAGCTACCCACTTGTGCAATACGGAAATATCTGCTAAATGTGACACTTATTTTTGTCAACCTAGCAACCATGTGTACGCGCGCTCTCTCCACTGGATAAACGCGCTTGCTTTCTGAAAACACCGGCTAGCTTGCAGTTTAGCGATCTCCACTTCAATATTCTATTATCAGAAAAGTGAAATTCATCAAGTGTGCACTTATGAGAGAGAGAGAGAGAGAGAGAGAAAGAGAGAGAGAGATGCTGTGTATGTATGAATGACCACCGCAACAGTAAAGCTGTGGCTTTAATTCCTTCAGAAACAATAATGTTACCAGCTCCTTGTTGAGAAAGATAATGTAGCTCTTGCGCGATTAAGCTATTTTATTGATAAAATTGCAGGGCAGCGCTAAAAAACATTGTTGCTGAATGTCTGTGTGCGGCCGCAACGTGATCTATGTGTGTGACTGAGCGTGCGTGTGTGTGCGTGAGATACAGTGAGCATTAGTTTAGAACTCTATTAATTTTAATTTTTAAATGTAGAGAGTGTGTTAATTTGTGCAATGATAACCAGCAATGTTAAGATGATTTTCTTTATATATTAATATGAGTACATTACAATATAAATTTATTAGAAGAGTACATTATTATTTATGGGCTTAAAAACAAGATGCAAGCAATCAGAATATTTTACCTGGTAGGGAGTGCCCAGTGTAAACATGAAACATATGCCATTACCTATATTGTACTGTGGTAGTTATGGAGCCCATTCATAATGCAGAGCTCAACTGCTGCTCTGCCTACAGTTAGCAATGGCCCTATAGTATGCAGTGTTTAATCAATAGCTGTTTTACTAAATTCTTCTGAGGTGAAATTCAGTGCAGTCACGTATCGTGATATGTATCGTACCGTGGCCTCTGTATCGTGATACGTATCATATCGTGACTTTGCTGGTGATACACAGCACTAATAGACTATGTATGTATGTGAAGTGTACAATGTTGACTTATGTTGCAATATTGACGTATGTGCAAAAACAATAGTACAGCAACATGTTCAAATTGAATGCAACTGTAGGTAATAGCAGCAGCAGTAACATTAATAATGTGCAAATTGAGATGCAGCTACTTGACAATAATAGCAGTAGTAACATTACTGCTTATGTTGAAATATTGACCTTTGTACAAAACAATAGCACAGTAGAGTGCAAATTGAATGCAACTGTATGATAATAATAGCAGCAGCAGTAACAATAGCAATGTGCAAATAGAGATGCAGCTATTGATGATAATAGCAGCAGTAACATTAACAAATGTTTAAAATAAGGAGCAGGGGGCTGTTTCATAAAATATGCTAAGAAAAGCGAGGATTAAAGTCCAAAACCTGACTTGAAATAACCTAACAAATCAATCGGGTCTAAAGCGGTTTCATAAACACTAATTTAAGTTCACGCAATCTCACTAATTCGATCCAGGTTCAATTAGTCAGGATAATTTGATGTGCACGCTTATTCTTAAGCAGCCCTTAATGGCGATCATGGATCAAATCGATCCACCATGGCAAACAGCGAATATTTGTGCTGCTTAATGCATTTGAGACATTGTGTTTTCCTCAGTGCATAACTGGCATGTCACAGGTATATTTTTCATCTGTAAATGTTAGAAAGTCATGCAAATAGGCTATATCCATTTTGCTGTCAGGAGTGGGCGAGGCTTACGCGAGGGAACGAGCGCTGCTGCGCGCTACACAGACGGAGCCGAATAGAATAATAGTGCAATAATTCTGAAGAAAATAAACATTCTGCTAAAATATTTGTTGTTGGAGATTAAATGTGACATTTCAATCCTACATATAAGTGTATTTTTATCATAGCAGTAACTGTAAATCAAATGTAAGCTGGTTAATACAGCCCTACTATCTCAAATGAGTTAAATGTGTGTTCCTCTTATCAGTTAAAATGTAGTCTGATTTGTATTACTTTCATTTTTATTTCAGTGATTTTAACTTTTAATTTAGTGTTTTTAATGCTTTAAATAGCAATTTTAGATTGTAATAATGTTCTACTAATAACCATAAAAAGTACAGCTGTCATAAAACCCAGAGAGAAAGACTGCATGGCTTGAAACTGCTGATCAACTGAATGCGCAAGTAGCAACTTTGTTGAAATATTTTCATATATCTTAAAAAAAAGGGTCATTACATTTTGGGCACAATACATTAAATACAGTTGGTTGTAGCATATTTTTCATTTATTTGATTAAGTTGCATTTTCTGTATACTTTTATTTTTGGACTAATAATAAAGTCAACTAATTGTATGTGAGAGAGTCAGTGGGGGAATATCAATGTGTTCCTATTGGTCAGTGTTAGAGGAGCTCAGCTTAGCCTGACAGTTAGCCTGCTCCAGACCAGGTTAGTTTCCCAGCATAAGTTGCCACAGTGACTGAGCTTGAGCTATGGTAATTTTGCTTTCAGAAACCAAATCAAGTGAAAATAAGACAGAATAACTGAAATAAGCCTGGTTTATTTGGTAAACTAGTTTTATGAACCAGCCCCCAGTTCAGTCCAACTAATCTATGAGATAGATGAGACTAGTCTATGTCCTCTGGCTAGGCTGAGGGAAAGGAGTCCCTTAAACTACTAAGAAAGTTGTTACTTTTACCTACGGTTTCACAAACAAGGCTTAGGCCTAATCACAGACTAAAATGTAAGTCTGAGCTGTTTCAACTTAAAGAAACTTGCACTAACTGATCTTAAAATACATCAGTGCCTTTGTTTTGTCTCAAGATGCACACCAGTATTGTTTTTTTCTAAGGCATGTTTATAAAATATACTTAAATGTCCTAATTTAACTATTGCCTAATCCTGGCTAATATGTGCCAAAAACCTTAACCTTATTAAGCCTCTCATTTAAAAAAATAATAACTTAACCCAATATGTTGGAATTAGAGGAAGTACACTGACATGATTAAAATCGTACTTATCTGACCGCCATTAATTCGTGGCAGTGAATGAAGAGGTATCATAGCGATCACAAGTGCCGTATGGAGTACCTCAAGGCTCAGTACTAGGACCGTTACTTTTCACGCTTTACATGTTACCCTTGGGAGATATCATTAGGAAACATGGTGTTAACTTTCACTGTTAGTTATACCGACGAAACATACCAATTAGCAAAACTAAAAGAATGCATAGGTGATGTAAAAAACTATACGACTAGTAATTTCTTACTGCTAAATTCTGAAAAAATGATCAGGGCCAAAAACTTATGCAATAGGCCCTTAGGTTACGGCAGTTATGTGAAGCTTTGACTTGTCTCATGTGTCTCTCAAGTTTAATGGTATGTGAATTATGTACTTTTTCGCAAAAACAACATGGTGACGAAATGCGCTCTGTAGAGCAGTTTGTCCGTTTAGGGCTACTGTAGAAACATGGTGACAACTTCCATGTGAGGGGAACCGCGGTGTATGTAGCTATAAATCACTCATTCTAAGGTAATAAAAACATAAAGGTTCATTATGTAAGGTCTTTATACTCCTCTGAAAACGTAGTTATGTATATTATATTGCATTTCTGTCTATAGATCATCCTAAATATTACACAGTGCACCTTTAATGTCACATATATATGCAAAAGAATAAAGTTTCTCAAAAGGAAAATCAAGGATTGAGCAAAAAAAAGTTTTACAAACAAAAATAAAGATCGCAAAATTAAATTTTGCAAACAGAAATAAAGAGATGTTTTATCTCTGCACCACATATTTTCTATGCTCACACCTACTAATTCATTTGCAACGCTCAATTTATTTTGCGTTTCAGTCAAGCGTGAGCTCGCGATACTGTTTTCTATTTGCGCTTCACTTCGTGGCACTGTTTTGACGTGGGGGGTGGAGTCAAGAAACTGGGTAGTGTTCAGCAGGCCTGGGCACGCCCCCCGTGAAGCCACATCATGAGACGCAGATCGCAACAGGTTCGAAAGTCAGCATGGTAGAGCGGAGGCCTGTGGGTGGATTCCAGGTATGTGAAGAAAACAGGTAGAGGCAAGGATCTATGTGCAGATATTTAATGGAAAAACTAGAACAGACAAGAAGCCAAAATCCAAAGGGAACAAAGAACAGAATGGCAGGCAAACAGACAACCATTACATCCAACAACTCACAAAGAACTAAAGAAACACTAGGGCTGTATACATACACTGGAGGCTAACAAGCTGAACAAGATAAGATACAAACGGACTACAAACACCACGGGAGACAGGAAGTGACAAAAGTCCAAGACAAGGCACAGAAAACGCAACAAAAACAAGAAAGAGCTTATTTCTGGTGTTTTAATTTAGTTAAAAAGTATCATTTCCACCATCATTTCTTGTTTGTATATTCTTTTTTTTTAAAGAATCTCATAATTTAATGTAGTTGTATTTTTCAGTGTAAATGATTTAATTTGATAACGTATAGATAATAACAATCACATTATTATAATACAATTTATTGATCAAATGTAAGAATTTGAAATGAAAGTTAATGAGATTAGTGGGAAAATGCCCTCTATAAAGGTATATATATATGTTCCTGTGGCTCAGTGGCAGAGCATTGCGTTAGCAGCGCAAATAAAGGTTAAGGGTTCAATTCCCAGGGAACACATACTGATAAAAAAAAATATATCCTGAATGCACTGTAAGTCGCTTTGGATAAAAGCGTTTGCTAAATTACTAAATGTAAATATATAAGATCGATACCATAGAGCCCCCCCAAATAACAAACCCCAATTTAACCCCTGCTAATGGTACTGTAAAAAAGAAGACGGGTCACGTGGTCTCAACATGTCTGTCCACACGAGACGACCCGCTACATGTCAAATAAAAGCGCTTTCATTTGGACACTCATATGACTTTCTTCAAAATTAATTTCTGCAGAGCTGGACATTTGAATTAGGATCAAATGAGTGAGTTCAGCTTTGAGAATGAAACCAACCTGTTTGTGTCTCAGTATCTTCTTGTTTGATGCTGAATACTTCTATAATCTTTATGTCTTCACTCTCCTCTTTAATAAACGCCATCTTTACTATAGTGTGTCACGTGGATCTCAGTCGCTTCAGCGGGAATGTTTCTGTGTTTGGGGGAAAAAATAAAAAATCACAGTAAATCTCCTGTCAGTCAGTGACAGTTAATGGTCTTAAATGGCCTGATTAGCCCCTAAAATAAAAATAAAAATAAATAAACACTCAAAACTTAAAATGATCAAAAGAACACAAATTATACAAACACTTAAATATAATTGGAAATGTGCCATTTTTACCAAATGCAGGAATCATTTCAACAATGAATGTAATAAATGTGCGTGTAACAAAACAAATATAAAACAATAATGAATATATTGAATTCCAGACTGTGCTGCTATGAACAATGAAGTGAGTAACCATTCAGAGCTCACAAGCACAACATAACACACTAAAGTCACACATGACTAGATTAATCAGATTAATGAGTCAGATTAACTAATTAATTAATTTATGTGTGTGTGTGTGTGTGTGTGTGTGTGTGTGTGTGTGTGAGTGTGTGTGTGTGTGTGTGTGTGTGTGAGTGAGTGTGTGTGTGTGTGTGTGTTTGTTTTTATTACATGGTGGGGTCCTCAACAGGTTAGCACACTCACATAGTGGGGACCAAAAACATAGTGGGGACCAAATCCCCGGTCCCCACAATGTTTTGCTTGAAATAGGCTCAGGAGGCGTTGCTGATATGCCTAGTGCAGTTTTTTTCTTTATCCCCTCCATGAACAAAAACCGGATTTCTGTGTGTGAGTGTGTGTGGCAGCGCTGCTCTACAGCGCCCCTGTAGCCTGGCCGCGGAACTGCAGCTTTACACACACATATGACGTCATATATGAAGATACACACATTATCAACTGCTCATGCGCAAATCGCTAAATCTAATGACAAAAAACAACTTTAAGAATGTACTATCCCGTTAACAGACACTGTTTACAGATAATTATCCTACTTGTAAATATTATATTAGATAATTCAATAAATATACATCACAAATTCGAATTATTTTTAAGGATATTAAGGTGATGGAGATTTCTAATGAGATTAATTAACGTTAATGTTGTTATCAGAATCATAATTTTTGAATGTGGCGAATATACTATTGAATTTAAATTACACGTCGTTATATAATTTAAAGTGTTTACTTGTGCGTGTTATTACTGCATACGGTAAAGTGTCCTAATTAAATTGTGTTAAACTGCTGTGGCGGGAAATTGTGAGACCGCGTGACCTCTCTGAATCACTGGAACCGGAGGAGCGACGAGAGACGACCTGCAAAAATGAGACGGAGAAGAATAAAACCGTTAAAAGAAGCGGAAGATCATGTTGTCCGTTGCAGTGACAAGACCGACGCACTGGAGGCCAAACACATAAACGATTGTAAAGGTAGGTTGGTAGAAAACGTATAACGTTAGATGTTGTTGTGACTGGATTGCTGAAAGCTAATTATCGTGATTAGTTGGGGCACTATAACCTTATACGTTACATATCATGGCCATGAATTGGGAAGTCGTTCCCATGAATGAATTGTGAAATTATTAACACCAGGGAATAAAATAGGAAATTGTGGCCACGAATAAACAAGGCATCGAATGATTTCTTAGTTTTTGTTACCACGATGTAGCATAGGGCCTAACAGTGTTGTACAGTAAAGGCCTAACCGGTAGTGCCAGCAGGGCTCGTGTTTTAACTGGTATTTGTGTTAAATTCACAATTATCACAGATTTTTAAATATGATATTAAGTGATTTAAAAAAACTTCAAGTGTAAAAAATACTGTAGTAAGTAACCATGATTATTTTCGTAAGTAAGGGATCTGGGTCCATTGGAATATGAGGGATATTGTGTTTACTAGATATCAGATTAGCTGTCATATTATATTTGCTCATTCATAAATGCTTATTTTTTAGCAGTTTTAAATTGCTCTTTGTGATAGTATCAATACATTTATTTTAAAATTCAGTAGTCATGAAAGAGTTAACATGAAGATATATTGTCAAAGGCTGTAGAATACACTGGTTAAACTATTACAAAGCATAAAAGTTATATATAGTTGGCTAACTATAAATGTATTAGTTACATGTCTACAAGGGATTGTATTAACAATTGTATTTACCCTCCACCCCCTTTCAGGTCGTGGAGTGTTTGCCTTAGTTCCTCTTATTAAAGGAGATTTTGTAGTCGAATATAGGGGAGAAATGATCACCTTAATTGAAGCCGAACTACGAAGAGAAGCCAATCAAGACACTTTTTTTATGTTCGACTTCATCTGGCAGAACAAGAAGTGGTGGTACCTTTTTTTTATTTTTTTTTATCAATACATTTTAAAATTACAATTAAAAAAATAAAATAGCAATTTTCCTTTTGTTCAAGTCCAGATTTGTGTTGTTATGGTTTGTTAAGCTAAATTTTCATTTTTGTTTCCTGAAGCATTGATGCAACTCAAGAGGATGGCACCCTTGGCCGCCTTATAAATGATGATCACATAAATCCAAATTGTACTATGAAAAGGATTGTCGTTGAGGGAAAACCCCGATTGTGCCTATTCGCTGCAAGAAATATCATTCCTGGAGAGGAACTCACATATGACTATGAAGGAAGTGACTGGCCTTGGAGAAAGGTTTGGCAAAATTTGACTACTTTTATAATTTGTACAGTAGAGGGAATGGAATGTTTTTAATTAAAGACTCAATATGTGCATTTTTAGATTAAAATATTCCAAAATATTTAGAGAAATTTGTGTTTCACACATGTACTTGGTGATTTTAATCCTGTCCGAATCTGCCATATCTGTGTTTTTCTCACACAACCTCTTTAATAATTCCAGAGCAAATTACCTACTGTTTTTCAGCAAACTCAGTGATCCTCTGAGAAAACTAATCCCGACCGAATGCTATATCTGTGATTGCGGGCAAATTTTATTTTATTTTTTTTTTCCCACAATGCGTTTCCTTGTGTGTTTTGGCCAACGTGAATTACCATAGATGCTCTTACCTCGCGCACATTTGATATATTTGCCTCCCTGCAAAGAAGAAATAATAATAATAATAATAAAAAAAAATCAAGAGCCAGATCACGGTCAGATCACTGTTAAGACTGGCTGTTGTAATATCAGCGTCAGGTAAAATTATTCGCGTTAATTTCTGCACTCACTTACATAATGTTTTAATTAAATATGTACCTTTATGAAAATTAAACATGGGTTTATTACAAATAAATAACTAAAGTAAAAGTAATGTAACCACACATTAACATGGTTTTGCTATACTAGCCATTTAGCTTCACCATGGTATTTGTGTGATTATGGTAATCAATCCGAATGATACGCAATGCACGCATACAGAGCATGTGATCTCTGAAACACCCAGATGTACAAAACAGCCCCTCCCACCTCTGTAATAAACACGAAGATGTTAGTCCCGTCCGAATTGGTACATGAAACTCGCAGACGTCAGGTGATAAGAATCGAAACTCAAACGTAGTTTAGAAAACTAGTCCCGTCCGAATAGGGCTTTACACACTGTTTCTAGTGTAATGTACGTAGTGGGGACCTGTAGTTTTAGGAAAGCCATATAAACCCTTTGGTACTAAACACACACACTTCACAGGTTTAGCATAGTGGGGACCTTGTCTAATAAGTGATGACTTGTAACTATTTGCTTTTTTATTTAAAAACTTTATTATAGCCTCCATGCAAGGATGATGACAACATGACGGCCATAGAGAACTGCTCTGAGGATTCTGTAACTACTGCAGGCACTTCACAATTCACAGTTCAGGTATGTGTATTTATTATCTCTGTCTGTCTCTCTCTGTCTTTCAGTCTGTCTGTTTCTATCAGTCTGTCTGTCTGTCTGTCTGTCTGTCTTTCAGTCTGTCTCTTGTCTGTCTGTTTCTATCAGTCTGTCTGTCTCTTGTCTGTCTGTCTTTCAGTCTGTCTTGTGTCTGTCTGTTTCTATTAGGGGTGGGCGATATGACCAAAATCTTATATCACGATATAACTAATTCTATATCACAATAACGATATGTATCACGATATAGTTATTTTTTTCTTTAATTTTTTTTTATGATATTAAATCTTTGATACCAAATAATTTTCATAATCCTTGTCACAAATGTCAATATCAAACTAATAGAAATATAATAGAATATAAAAAATACAATATAAAACAAAAAAGGCGTGTAAGAACATGCCTTTTTGTGTGTGTGTGTGTGTGTGTTGTATTGTGTAATGTGTATTGATGTGAATTAATGTTAGACAGTAAACGCTATTGGATGCAAAAAAAATTGAAGAAATCCCAACAATATAGTGAAGCCTAAAAAGAGAAAAAAAAAACAAGTTCACTGAAGATAAACAGTCAGTGATTAAATAAGGATAAGAAACTAATTGCAAGCAATAGGGCAAAAACCTACATAAATAAGAAACGCTACATACATTGTGTAAATTAATTAGTCTTTATTGTGTTACTTAGATAAAATTAATACGTGCATTATGTATAGATTCTATATAGGCTATATAGAAATATATCATTATTATTATTTAATTTATTTTATTACAGTTTGATTAATGGCAGACAGTACGAAATTGGACCGCTTCCCCTTTAAGACCGAAGTCCGGATCCAATATGCTGTTACATACATAGGCTATGCGGTTTTTTTTTCAGCTGTTTCTCTCTTCAGACCTAAATCACTGTGTTTATGAGGATACTTGCAAAGACGGGGATTCTTATGCATATAGTTGTGCTTATGTAATCGTTCAAGGCCAATAAAGCGGGGAAAAAAAATGCGCGCTCCTCTCTCACAGAAACAGAGACGGCGCACGCATATAACGTTAGCTCTGTTGTTTGTGTTTCAACGGCTTAAAATCGGTTGTTTTAAAACGGCTGTGCTTAAAACGCGTGTCGATGCTACAGATGTAGTCCCTCGTTTAGTTCTGGTCGTTCTCCACCTGCTTCTGTCTCCCCTTCACGCCCCGTGGTGGCGTGTAAAGATCGCAGTCATCCAAATGATGAACAAGTATTACCGTAAACGATGTATTTTGCGACATCACGAAATAAACGATAGAGCATAATATGAAACGATAGACTTTTTATTTCGTCCATCCGATATATATCGTCATATCGCACAGCCCTAGTTTCTATCAGTCTGTCTTTCTGTCTGTCTCTTGTCTGTCTGTTTCTATCAGTCTGTCTGTCTCTTGTCTGTCTGTTTCTATCAGTCTGTCTGTCTGTCTGTCTGTCTCTTGTCTGTCTGTTTCTATCAGTCTGTCTTTCAGTCTGTCTCTTGTCTGTCTGTTTCTATCAGTCAGTCTGTCTCTTGTCTGTCTGTCTGTTATTCAGGCGCAATGCACGCATACAGAGCATGTGATCTCTGAAACACCCAGATGTACAAAACAGCCCCTCCCACCTCTGTAATAAACACGAAGATGTTAGTCCCGTCCGAATTGGTACATGAAACTCGCAGACGTCAGGTGATAAGAATCGAAACTCAAACGTAGTTTAGAAAACTAGTCCCGTCCGAATAGGGCTTTACACACTGTTTCTAGTGTAATGTACGTAGTGGGGACCTGTAGTTTTAGGAAAGCCATATAAACCCTTTGGTACTAAACACACACACTTCACAGGTTTAGCATAGTGAGGACCTTGTCTAATAAGTGATGACTTGTAACTATTTGCTTTTTTATTTAAAAACTTTATTATAGCCTCCATGCAAGGATGATGACAACATGACAGCCATAGAGAACTGCTCTGAGGATTCTGTAACTACTGCAGGCACTTCACAATTCACAGTTCAGGTATGTGTATTTATTATCTCTGTCTGTCTCTCTCTGTCTTTCAGTCTGTCTGTTTCTATCAGTCTGTCTGTCTGTCTGTCTTTCAGTCTGTCTCTGTCTGTTTCTATCAGTCTGTCTCTCTCTGTCTGTCTCTTGTCTGTCTGTTTCTATCAGTCTGTCTTTCAGGCTGTCTCTTGTCTGTCTGTTTCTATCAGTCTGTCTTTCAGTCTGTCTCTTGTCTGTCTGTTTCTATCAGTCTGTCTGTCTCTTGTCTGTCTGTCTGTTATTCAGGCGCAATGCACGCATACAGAGCATGTGATCTCTGAAACACCCAGATGTACAAAACAGCCCCTCCCACCTCTGTAATAAACACGAAGATGTTAGTCCCGTCCGAATTGGTACATGAAACTCGCAGACGTCAGGTGATAAGAATCGAAACTCAAACGTAGTTTAGAAAACTAGTCCCGTCCGAATAGGGCTTTACACACTGTTTCTAGTGTAATGTACGTAGTGGGGACCTGTAGTTTTAGGAAATCCATATAAACCCTTTGGTACTAAACACACACAATTCACAGGTTTAGCATAGTGGGGACCTTGTCTAATAAGTGATGACTTGTAACTATTTGCTTTTTTTATTTAAAAACTTTATTATAGCCTCCATGCAAGGATGATGACAACATGACGGCCATAGAGAACTGCTCTGAGGATTCTGTAACTACTGCAGGCACTTCACAATTCACAGTTCAGGTATGTGTATTTATTATCTCTGTCTGTCTCTCAGTCTATCTCTCTCTGTCTTTCAGTCTGTCTGTTTCTATCAGTCAGTCTGTCTGTCTCTTGTCTGTCTGTCTGTCTTTCAGTCTGTCTCTTGTCTGTCTGTTTCTTTCAGTCTGTCTCTTGTCTGTCTGTCTCTTGTCTGTCTGTTTCTTTCAGTCTGTCTCTTGTCTTTCTGTCTCTTGTCTGTCTGTCTGTCAATCAGTGTTAATTTTGACAGCAAATTTTGATTTAGTTTTAGTCATAGTCTTTTGACTAAAATACCATTTAGTTTTAGTCATATTTTAGTCATTTGAATTGTTTTTAGTTTTAGTCTAGTTTTAGTCGACTAAATATCATAACATTTTAGTCGACTAAATTTAGTCGGCTAAAATCTAATGGGTTTAGTTACAGTGCATTTATTAAGTATTTCTCTAAAATTCCCAAACTCATTATATAGGTTTGATATTAAGGTATTATCATGATATACATCAATTTAACTGCAGTGACACACAACATGCCTTTATGTTAAAATTAAATAAAACCACTTCTCATAAAGAACAAGAACAAGGTCTTCTTTTTAATGAAATACCAATGTTATATAGGATAATTATCCATTCTTTATACCAACTTGTTTACCATATTCTTCATTCTTTCAAGCAGACATATTTATTTCTATAAATAAATTGAAATGAACCTTTAGGGCTACTAAAGTTTTTCAGTCAAGAGCAGTGAGTGATTTTCTGTCTTTCTTCTGTTGCTTGATTAACATCAATGCATTAGACTACTATCCCTTTAAAACCGAACGCACAGCTGCAATGGATGCAATGTACTGATGCACGTTCTGCCTACTGTTTACGTTCACTTAAGACGTCATCGACTGTGTCTATGTGAATGCTCGTCAACACGGCATCATTTCATGTGTAATTCTCCGCTCACGCGACGCAAGAGAGTACTCGCGCGCTGTGAGACGCGCTTTCTGTGTGTATATGCTTCAGTGTCTGCGCTCAGAAAACCAGACCGAATCGAGTTCTCTCTTGCGTCGTCAGATTATCCATATGTCTGCTCTTCTCTTTCTCCCACATATTGATATTTTTGAACGTTTTATGAGACGTGCTGCAAGTGTATTATAGCTTATGTCCTGCCGGTTCATATGTATGCATCTAACCTCCTAACTACACACTACAGAACTATGTTCTGATTGAATCTCTTTCCAAATCGTCCCTCCCTAACATTTTCGTCTGGTTTTTATTCGTTGACGAATAGGGTTGGGTACCGAGACCCGGTACCAATATGGCACCGGTACCTAAGTAACCGGTATGTACTAGAACCGAATCAGAACGCAGATTTCGGTGCCTCATTTCGGTGCCATGCACGAGCGATTGATTAAAATATTTGTCCTTTGTTTCTCCGAAACGCACGTAAGAAGCATCACAGACTACAACTACAAATATTTCAGCAAAATGTATATTTTAGTCAGAGTTATTGCGCTCTTATTTCATTGCGCGCCGTCTGTTTGGCGTGCACGCGCACGGCGGCGCTCATTCTAAATGAAGTCTGTGAAGTTTAGCAGAGTCGCAAAGCAAAAGCTCACGCACTTCTGACAGCAAAATGGAAATATTTCCATGGCTTTCTAACATTTACAGATGGAGAATATACCTGTGAATTGTAAGTTATGCATTACGGATTACAGCAAACACATTAAACAGCGCGAGAAGCATCACTGTCAGCGGCACACGCAGCCTTTCTGTCAGAGCATCTGACGGGGCGAGCGCGAGCCGCTTTAAACTGAAACTATAAACTATAGGCTACTGTATCTTACGAGTTTTTTTTATATAAACTTGATATAAACTTGGCACATGTTTAGAACAAATTGTATTATGCACTTTCTCCGCAGCAGTTCAGTCTGTGTCCTCACTAGATATTTCATCAGATGTGCTCGTATCAAACTACTGTATATCAATATTAACTGTATTGCTTCATAATAACGTATCGATTATAAAGAATATATCGATATATCGTACAAACTCTATTAAAATGCTAATTAAAATGCCTAAAGCTAAAATTCTCTTGTATTCGCGTTTTTAAACCTGTTTAAACCAACAAAAGAGAACATTAGGCTATAATGTTTTTAGTCCACAACACCAGTTACATGCTTCGTTTTGTGATCTGATAGCTTCTTGTCACAGAATGAGGCAGAAAATATGTTCCATAGGCTACTAATGCATAGATTAGCAATGGATTTTAAATATACTTAATTATGAAAATACCAGAGATGGCTTGAATAACACAGACAAACTATATATTGTCGTAGCCGAGTGTTTAATGTATTTGTTTTATCATTCAAAACGTTTATATCTTTTGTTTACTCAGTTACAGGAATAGCCTTTGTTCATATTGGGGATTTCCTGGAGCTTCATTAGTTCCATATACAGTATATGTGTGTATGTATGTGTGTGTATATATATATATATATATATATATATATATAAGAAGTATCGGTTCAGGCACCGTTTAGGCACCGGCACCGTTTTAAAAGTATCGATTTGGCACCGGTATCGAATAAACCCCAAACGATACCCAACCCTATTGACGAATATGTCAATAGATTTTCGTCATAGTTTTTGTCATTCAAAAAGAGTTTTCGTTCGTCATCGTCTCGTTGTCGTCGGTGAAAAAAATGTCATTGACGACAATTATGACGAAAATTATTCGTCAACGAAATTAACACTGCTGTCAATCAGGCGCAATGCACGCATACAGAGCATGTGATCTCTGAAACACCCAGATGTACAAAACAGCCCCTCCCACCTCTGTAATAAACACGAAGATGTTAGTCCCGTCCGAATTGGTACATGAAACTCGCAGACGTCAGGTGATAAGAATCGAAACTCAAACGTAGTTTAGAAAACTAGTCCCGTCCGAATAGGGCTTTACACACTGTTTCTAGTGTAATGTACGTAGTGGGGACCTGTAGTTTTAGGAAATCCATATAAACCCTTTGGTACTAAACACACACACTTCACAGGTTTAGCATAGTGGGGACCTTGTCTAATAAGTGATGACTTGTAACTATTTGCTTTTTTTATTTAAAAACTTTATTATAGCCTCCATGCAAGGATGATGACAACATGACGGCCATAGAGAACTGCTCTGAGGATTCTGTAACTACTGCAGGCACTTCACAATTCACAGTTCAGGTATGTGTATTTATTATCTCTGTCTGTCTCTCAGTCTATCTCTCTCTGTCTTTCAGCCTGTCTGTTTCTATCAGTCAGTCTGTCTGTCTCTTGTCTGTCTTTCAGTCTGTCTCTTGTCTGTCTGTCTGTCTTTCAGTCTGTCTCTTGTCTGTCTGTCTCTTGTCTGTCTGTCTGTCTGTCTGTCTGTCAATCAGGCGCAATGCACGCATACAGAGCATGTGATCTCTGAAACACCCAGATGTACAAAACAGCCCCTCCCACCTCTGTAATAAACACGAATATGTTAGTCCCGTCCGAATTGGTACATGAAACTCGCAGACGTCAGGTGATAAGAATCGAAACTCAAACGTAGTTTAGAAAACTAGTCCCGTCCGAATAGGGCTTTACACACTGTTTCTAGTGTAATGTGCGTAGTGGGGACCTGTAGTTTTAGGAAATCCATATAAACCCTTTGGTACTAAACACACACACTTCACAGGTTTAGCATAGTGGGGACCTTGTCTAATAAGTGATGACTTGTAACTATTTGCTTTTTTATTTAAAAACTTTATTATAGCCTCCATGCAAGGATGATGACAACATGACAGCCATAGAGAACTGCTCTGAGGATTCTGTAACTACTGCAGGCACTTCACAATTCACAGTTCAGGTATGTGTATTTATTGTCTCTCTCTGTCTTTCAGTCTGTCTGTTTCTATCAGTCTGTCTGTCTGTCTGTCTTTCAGTCTGTCTCTGTCTGTTTCTATCAGTCTGTCTCTCTCTGTCTGTCTCTTGTCTGTCTGTTTCTATCAGTCTGTCTTTCAGTCTGTCTCTTGTCTGTCTGTTTCTATCAGTCTGTCTGTCTGTCTGTCTCTTGTCTGTCTGTCTGTTATTCAGGCGCAATGCACGCATACAGAGCATGTGATCTCTGAAACACCCAGATGTACAAAACAGCCCCTCCCACCTCTGTAATAAACACGAAGATGTTAGTCCCGTCCGAATTGGTACATGAAACTCGCAGACGTCAGGTGATAAGAATCGAAACTCAAACGTAGTTTATAAAACTAGTCCCGTCCGAATAGGGCTTTACACACTGTTTCTAGTGTAATGTACGTAGTGGGGACCTGTAGTTTTAGGAAATCCATATAAACCCTTTGGTACTAAACACACACACTTCACAGGTTTAGCATAGTGGGGACCTTGTCTAATAAGTGATGACTTGTAACTATTTGCTTTTTTATTTAAAAACTTTATTATAGCCTCCATGCAAGGATGATGACAACATGACAGCCATAGAGAACTGCTCTGAGGATTCTGTAACTACTGCAGGCACTTCACAATTCACAGTTCAGGTATGTGTATTTATTATCTCTGTCTGTCTCTCTCTGTCTTTCAGTCTGTCTGTTTCTATCAGTCTGTCTGTCTGTCTGTCTGTCTGTCTTTCAGTCTGTCTCTGTCTGTTTCTATCAGTCTGTCTTTCAGGCTGTCTCTTGTCTGTCTGTTTCTATCAGTCTGTCTTTCAGGCTGTCTCTTGTCTGTCTGTTTCTATCAGTCAGTCTGTCTCTTGTCTGTCTGTCTGTTATTCAGGCGCAATGCACGCATACAGAGCATGTGATCTCTGAAACACCCAGATGTACAAAACAGCCCCTCCCACCTCTGTAATAAACACGAAGATGTTAGTCCCGTCCGAATTGGTACATGAAACTCGCAGACGTCAGGTGATAAGAATCGAAACTCAAACGTAGTTTAGAAAACTAGTCCCGTCCGAATAGGGCTTTACACACTGTTTCTAGTGTAATGTACGTAGTGGGGACCTGTAGTTTTAGGAAAGCCATATAAACCCTTTGGTACTAAACACACACACTTCACAGGTTTAGCATAGTGGGGACCTTGTCTAATAAGTGATGACTTGTAACTATTTGCTTTTTTATTTAAAAACTTTATTATAGCCTCCATGCAAGGATGATGACAACATGACAGCCATAGAGAACTGCTCTGAGGATTCTGTAACTACTGCAGGCACTTCACAATTCACAGTTCAGGTATGTGTATTTATTATCTCTGTCTGTCTCTCTCTGTCTTTCAGTCTGTCTGTTTCTATCAGTCTGTCTGTCTGTCTGTCTGTCTGTCTTTCAGTCTGTCTCTGTCTGTTTCTATCAGTCTGTCTCTCTCTGTCTGTCTCTTGTCTGTCTGTTTCTATCAGTCTGTCTTTCAGTCTGTCTCTTGTCTGTCTGTTTCTATCAGTCAGTCTGTCTCTTGTCTGTCTGTCTGTTATTCAGGCGCAATGCACGCATACAGAGCACGTGATCTCTGAAACACCCAGATGTACAAAACAGCCCCTCCCACCTCTGTAATAAACACGAAGATGTTAGTCCCGTCCGAATTGGTACATGAAACTCGCAGACGTCAGGTGATAAGAATCGAAACTCAAACGTAGTTTATAAAACTAGTCCCGTCCGAATAGGGCTTTACACACTGTTTCTAGTGTAATGTGCGTAGTGGGGACCTGTAGTTTTAGGAAATCCATATAAACCCTTTGGTACTAAACACACACACTTCACAGGTTTAGCATAGTGGGGACCTTGTCTAATAAGTGATGACTTGTAACTATTTGCTTTTTTTATTTAAAAACTTTATTATAGCCTCCATGCAAGGATGATGACAACATGACAGCCATAGAGAACTGCTCTGAGGATTCTGTAACTACTGCAGGCACTTCACAATTCACAGTTCAGGTATGTGTATTTATTATCTCTGTCTGTCTCTCAGTCTATCTCTCTCTGTCTTTCAGCCTGTCTGTTTCTATCAGTCAGTCTGTCTGTCTCTTGTCTGTCTTTCAGTCTGTCTCTTGTCTGTCTGTCTGTCTTTCAGTCTGTCTCTTGTCTGTCTGTCTCTTGTCTGTCTGTCTGTCTGTCTGTCTGTCAATCAGGCGCAATGCACGCATACAGAGCATGTGATCTCTGAAACACCCAGATGTACAAAACAGCCCCTCCCACCTCTGTAATAAACACGAATATGTTAGTCCCGTCCGAATTGGTACATGAAACTCGCAGACGTCAGGTGATAAGAATCGAAACTCAAACGTAGTTTAGAAAACTAGTCCCGTCCGAATAGGGCTTTACACACTGTTTCTAGTGTAATGTGCGTAGTGGGGACCTGTAGTTTTAGGAAATCCATATAAACCCTTTGGTACTAAACACACACACTTCACAGGTTTAGCATAGTGGGGACCTTGTCTAATAAGTGATGACTTGTAACTATTTGCTTTTTTATTTAAAAACTTTATTATAGCCTCCATGCAAGGATGATGACAACATGACAGCCATAGAGAACTGCTCTGAGGATTCTGTAACTACTGCAGGCACTTCACAATTCACAGTTCAGGTATGTGTATTTATTATCTCTGTCTGTCTTTCAGTCTGTCTGTTTCTATCAGTCAGTCTGTCTGTCTCCTGTCTGTCTGTCTGTCTCTTGTCTGTCTTTCAGTCTGTCTGTTTCTATCAGTCTGTCTGTCTGTCTGTCTTTCAGTCTGTCTCTGTCTGTTTCTATCAGTCTGTCTCTCTCTGTCTGTCTCTTGTCTGTCTGTTTCTATCAGTCTGTCTTTCAGTCTGTCTCTTGTCTGTCTGTTTCTATCAGTCTGTCTGTCTGTCTGTCTCTTGTCTGTCTGTCTGTTATTCAGGCGCAATGCACGCATACAGAGCATGTGATCTCTGAAACACCCAGATGTACAAAACAGCCCCTCCCACCTCTGTAATAAACACGAAGATGTTAGTCCCGTCCGAATTGGTACATGAAACTCGCAGACGTCAGGTGATAAGAATCGAAACTCAAACGTAGTTTATAAAACTAGTCCCGTCCGAATAGGGCTTTACACACTGTTTCTAGTGTAATGTACGTAGTGGGGACCTGTAGTTTTAGGAAATCCATATAAACCCTTTGGTACTAAACACACACACTTCACAGGTTTAGCATAGTGGGGACCTTGTCTAATAAGTGATGACTTGTAACTATTTGCTTTTTTATTTAAAAACTTTATTATAGCCTCCATGCAAGGATGATGACAACATGACAGCCATAGAGAACTGCTCTGAGGATTCTGTAACTACTGCAGGCACTTCACAATTCACAGTTCAGGTATGTGTATTTATTATCTCTGTCTGTCTCTCTCTGTCTTTCAGTCTGTCTGTTTCTATCAGTCTGTCTGTCTGTCTGTCTGTCTGTCTTTCAGTCTGTCTCTGTCTGTTTCTATCAGTCTGTCTTTCAGGCTGTCTCTTGTCTGTCTGTTTCTATCAGTCTGTCTTTCAGGCTGTCTCTTGTCTGTCTGTTTCTATCAGTCAGTCTGTCTCTTGTCTGTCTGTCTGTTATTCAGGCGCAATGCACGCATACAGAGCATGTGATCTCTGAAACACCCAGATGTACAAAACAGCCCCTCCCACCTCTGTAATAAACACGAAGATGTTAGTCCCGTCCGAATTGGTACATGAAACTCGCAGACGTCAGGTGATAAGAATCGAAACTCAAACGTAGTTTAGAAAACTAGTCCCGTCCGAATAGGGCTTTACACACTGTTTCTAGTGTAATGTACGTAGTGGGGACCTGTAGTTTTAGGAAAGCCATATAAACCCTTTGGTACTAAACACACACACTTCACAGGTTTAGCATAGTGGGGACCTTGTCTAATAAGTGATGACTTGTAACTATTTGCTTTTTTATTTAAAAACTTTATTATAGCCTCCATGCAAGGATGATGACAACATGACAGCCATAGAGAACTGCTCTGAGGATTCTGTAACTACTGCAGGCACTTCACAATTCACAGTTCAGGTATGTGTATTTATTATCTCTGTCTGTCTCTCTCTGTCTTTCAGTCTGTCTGTTTCTATCAGTCTGTCTGTCTGTCTGTCTGTCTTTCAGTCTGTCTCTGTCTGTTTCTATCAGTCTGTCTTTCAGGCTGTCTCTTGTCTGTCTGTTTCTATCAGTCTGTCTTTCAGGCTGTCTCTTGTCTGTCTGTTTCTATCAGTCAGTCTGTCTCTTGTCTGTCTGTCTGTTATTCAGGCGCAATGCACGCATACAGAGCATGTGATCTCTGAAACACCCAGATGTACAAAACAGCCCCTCCCACCTCTGTAATAAACACGAAGATGTTAGTCCCGTCCGAATTGGTACATGAAACTCGCAGACGTCAGGTGATAAGAATCGAAACTCAAACGTAGTTTAGAAAACTAGTCCCGTCCGAATAGGGCTTTACACACTGTTTCTAGTGTAATGTACGTAGTGGGGACCTGTAGTTTTAGGAAATCCATATAAACCCTTTGGTACTAAACACACACAATTCACAGGTTTAGCATAGTGGGGACCTTGTCTAATAAGTGATGACTTGTAACTATTTGCTTTTTTTATTTAAAAACTTTATTATAGCCTCCATGCAAGGATGATGACAACATGACGGCCATAGAGAACTGCTCTGAGGATTCTGTAACTACTGCAGGCACTTCACAATTCACAGTTCAGGTATGTGTATTTATTATCTCTGTCTGTCTTTCAGTCTGTCTGTTTCTATCAGTCAGTCTGTCTGTCTCCTGTCTGTCTGTCTTTCAGTCTGTCTCTTGTCTGTCTGTTTCTATCAGTCTGTCTCTTGTCTGTCTGTCTCTTGTCTGTCTGTTTCTTTCAGTCTGTCTCTTGTCTGTCTGTCTGTCAATCAGGCGCAATGCACGCATACAGAGCATGTGATCTCTGAAACACCCAGATGTACAACAAAACAGCCCCTCCCACCTCTGTAATAAACACGAAGATGTTAGTCCCGTCCAAATTGGTACATGAAACTCGCAGACGTCAGGTGATAAGAATCGAAACTCAAACGTAGTTTAGAAAACTAGTCCCGTCCGAATAGGGCTTTACACACTGTTTCTAGTGTAATGTACGTAGTGGGGACCTGTAGTTTTAGGAAATCCATATAAACCCTTTGGTACTAAACACACACAATTCACAGGTTTAGCATAGTGGGGACCTTGTCTAATAAGTGATGACTTGTAACTATTTGCTTTTTTATTTAAAAACTTTATTATAGCCTCCATGCAAGGATGATGACAACATGACGGCCATAGAGAACTGCTCTGAGGATTCTGTAACTACTGCAGGCACTTCACAATTCACAGTTCAGGTATGTGTATTTATTATCTCTGTCTGTCTTTCAGTCTATCTCTCTCTGTCTTTCAGTCTGTCTGTTTCTATCAGTCAGTCTGTCTGTCTCCTGTCTGTCTGTCTTTCAGTCTGTCTCTTGTCTGTCTGTTTCTATCAGTCTGTCTCTTGTCTGTCTGTCTCTTGTCTGTCTGTTTCTTTCAGTCTGTCTCTTGTCTGTCTGTCTGTCTGTCTGTCAATCAGGCGCAATGCACGCATACAGAGCATGTGATCTCTGAAACACCCAGATGTACAACAAAACAGCCCCTCCCACCTCTGTAATAAACACGAAGATGTTAGTCCCGTCCAAATTGGTACATGAAACTCGCAGACGTCAGGTGATAAGAATCGAAACTCAAACGTAGTTTAGAAAACTAGTCCCGTCCGAATAGGGCTTTACACACTGTTTCTAGTGTAATGTACGTAGTGGGGACCTGTAGTTTTAGGAAAGCCATATAAACCCTTTGGTACTAAACACACACAATTCACAGGTTTAGCATAGTGAGGACCTTGTCTAATAAGTGATGACTTGTAACTATTTGCTTTTTTATTTAAAAACTTTATTATAGCCTCCATGCAAGGATGATGACAACATGACAGCCATAGAGAACTGCTCTGAGGATTCTGTAACTACTGCAGGCACTTCACAATTCACAGTTCAGGTATGTGTATTTATTATCTCTGTCTGTCTCTCTCTGTCTTTCAGTCTGTCTGTTTCTATCAGTCTGTCTGTCTGTCTGTCTTTCAGTCTGTCTCTGTCTGTTTCTATCAGTCTGTCTCTCTCTGTCTGTCTGTTTCTATCAGTCTGTCTTTCAGTCTGTCTCTTGTCTGTCTGTTTCTATCAGTCTGTCTGTCTGTCTGTCTCTTGTCTGTCTGTCTGTTATTCAGGCGCAATGCACGCATACAGAGCATGTGATCTCTGAAACACCCAGATGTACAAAACAGCCCCTCCCACCTCTGTAATAAACACGAAGATGTTAGTCCCGTCCGAATTGGTACATGAAACTCGCAGACGTCAGGTGATAAGAATCGAAACTCAAACGTAGTTTAGAAAACTAGTCCCGTCCGAATAGGGCTTTACACACTGTTTCTAGTGTAATGTACGTAGTGGGGACCTGTAGTTTTAGGAAAGCCATATAAACCCTTTGGTACTAAACACACACACTTCACAGGTTTAGCATAGTGGGGACCTTGTCTAATAAGTGATGACTTGTAACTATTTGCTTTTTTATTTAAAAACTTTATTATAGCCTCCATGCAAGGATGATGACAACATGACGGCCATAGAGAACTGCTCTGAGGATTCTGTAACTACTGCAGGCACTTCACAGTTCAGGTATGTGTATTTATTATCTCTGTCTGTCTCTCTCTGTCTTTCAGTCTGTCTGTTTCTATCAGTCTGTCTGTCTGTCTGTCTTTCAGTCTGTCTCTGTCTGTTTCTATCAGTCTGTCTTTCAGGCTGTCTCTTGTCTGTCTGTTTCTATCAGTCTGTCTTTCAGGCTGTCTCTTGTCTGTCTGTTTCTATCAGTCAGTCTGTCTCTTGTCTGTCTGTCTGTTATTCAGGCGCAATGCACGCATACAGAGCATGTGATCTCTGAAACACCCAGATGTACAAAACAGCCCCTCCCACCTCTGTAATAAACACGAAGATGTTAGTCCCGTCCGAATTGGTACATGAAACTCGCAGACGTCAGGTGATAAGAATCGAAACTCAAACGTAGTTTAGAAAACTAGTCCCGTCCGAATAGGGCTTTACACACTGTTTCTAGTGTAATGTACGTAGTGGGGACCTGTAGTTTTAGGAAAGCCATATAAACCCTTTGGTACTAAACACACACACTTCACAGGTTTAGCATAGTGGGGACCTTGTCTAATAAGTGATGACTTGTAACTATTTGCTTTTTTATTTAAAAACTTTATTATAGCCTCCATGCAAGGATGATGACAACATGACGGCCATAGAGAACTGCTCTGAGGATTCTGTAACTACTGCAGGCACTTCACAATTCACAGTTCAGGTATGTGTATTTATTATCTCTGTCTGTCTATCAGTCTATCTCTCTCTGTCTTTCAGTCTGTCTGTTTCTATCAGTCAGTCTGTCTGTCTCTTGTCTGTCTGTCTGTCTTTCAGTCTGTCTCTGTCTGTTTCTATCAGTCTGTCTCTCTCTGTCTGTCTGTCTGTCTGTCTGTCTGTCTCTTGTCTGTCTGTTTCTATCAGTCTGTCTTTCAGTCTGTCTCTTGTCTGTCTGTTTCTATCAGTCTGTCTGTCTGTCTGTCTGTCTCTTGTCTGTCTGTCTGTTATTCAGGCGCAATGCACGCATACAGAGCATGTGATCTCTGAAACACCCAGATGTACAAAACAGCCCCTCCCACCTCTGTAATAAACACGAAGATGTTAGTCCCGTCCGAATTGGTACATGAAACTCGCAGACGTCAGGTGATAAGAATCGAAACTCAAACGTAGTTTAGAAAACTAGTCCCGTCCGAATAGGGCTTTACACACTGTTTCTAGTGTAATGTACGTAGTGGGGACCTGTAGTTTTAGGAAAGCCATATAAACCCTTTGGTACTAAACACACACAATTCACAGGTTTAGCATAGTGAGGACCTTGTCTAATAAGTGATGACTTGTAACTATTTGCTTTTTTATTTAAAAACTTTATTATAGCCTCCATGCAAGGATGATGACAACATGACGGCCATAGAGAACTGCTCTGAGGATTCTGTAACTACTGCAGGCACTTCACAATTCACAGTTCAGGTATGTGTATTTATTATCTCTGTCTGTCTCTCTCTGTCTTTCAGTCTGTCTGTTTCTATCAGTCTGTCTGTCTGTCTGTCTTTCAGTCTGTCTCTGTCTGTTTCTATCAGTCTGTCTCTCTCTGTCTGTCTCTTGTCTGTCTGTTTCTATCAGTCTGTCTTTCAGTCTGTCTCTTGTCTGTCTGTTTCTATCAGTCTGTCTGTCTGTCTGTCTCTTGTCTGTCTGTCTGTCTGTCTGTCTGTCTGTTATTCAGGCGCAATGCACGCATACAGAGCACGTGATCTCTGAAACACCCAGATGTACAAAACAGCCCCTCCCACCTCTGTAATAAACACGAAGATGTTAGTCCCGTCCGAATTGGTACATGAAACTCGCAGACGTCAGGTGATAAGAATCGAAACTCAAACGTAGTTTAGAAAACTAGTCCCGTCCGAATAGGGCTTTACACACTGTTTCTAGTGTAATGTACGTAGTGGGGACCTGTAGTTTTAGGAAAGCCATATAAACCCTTTGGTACTAAACACACACACTTCACAGGTTTAGCATAGTGGGGACCTTGTCTAATAAGTGATGACTTGTAACTATTTGCTTTTTTATTTAAAAACTTTATTATAGCCTCCATGCAAGGATGATGACAACATGACGGCCATAGAGAACTGCTCTGAGGATTCTGTAACTACTGCAGGCACTTCACAATTCACAGTTCAGGTATGTGTATTTATTATCTCTGTCTGTCTATCAGTCTATCTCTCTCTGTCTTTCAGTCTGTCTGTTTCTATCAGTCAGTCTGTCTGTCTCTTGTCTGTCTGTCTGTCTTTCAGTCTGTCTCTGTCTGTTTCTATCAGTCTGTCTCTCTCTGTCTGTCTGTCTGTCTGTCTGTCTGTCTCTTGTCTGTCTGTTTCTATCAGTCTGTCTTTCAGTCTGTCTCTTGTCTGTCTGTTTCTATCAGTCTGTCTGTCTGTCTGTCTCTTGTCTGTCTGTCTGTTATTCAGGCGCAATGCACGCATACAGAGCATGTGATCTCTGAAACACCCAGATGTACAAAACAGCCCCTCCCACCTCTGTAATAAACACGAAGATGTTAGTCCCGTCCGAATTGGTACATGAAACTCGCAGACGTCAGGTGATAAGAATCGAAACTCAAACGTAGTTTAGAAAACTAGTCCCGTCCGAATAGGGCTTTACACACTGTTTCTAGTGTAATGTACGTAGTGGGGACCTGTAGTTTTAGGAAAGCCATATAAACCCTTTGGTACTAAACACACACAATTCACAGGTTTAGCATAGTGAGGACCTTGTCTAATAAGTGATGACTTGTAACTATTTGCTTTTTTATTTAAAAACTTTATTATAGCCTCCATGCAAGGATGATGACAACATGACGGCCATAGAGAACTGCTCTGAGGATTCTGTAACTACTGCAGGCACTTCACAATTCACAGTTCAGGTATGTGTATTTATTATCTCTGTCTGTCTCTCTCTGTCTTTCAGTCTGTCTGTTTCTATCAGTCTGTCTGTCTGTCTGTCTTTCAGTCTGTCTCTGTCTGTTTCTATCAGTCTGTCTCTCTCTGTCTGTCTCTTGTCTGTCTGTTTCTATCAGTCTGTCTTTCAGTCTGTCTCTTGTCTGTCTGTTTCTATCAGTCTGTCTGTCTGTCTGTCTCTTGTCTGTCTGTCTGTCTGTCTGTCTGTCTGTTATTCAGGCGCAATGCACGCATACAGAGCACGTGATCTCTGAAACACCCAGATGTACAAAACAGCCCCTCCCACCTCTGTAATAAACACGAAGATGTTAGTCCCGTCCGAATTGGTACATGAAACTCGCAGACGTCAGGTGATAAGAATCGAAACTCAAACGTAGTTTAGAAAACTAGTCCCGTCCGAATAGGGCTTTACACACTGTTTCTAGTGTAATGTACGTAGTGGGGACCTGTAGTTTTAGGAAAGCCATATAAACCCTTTGGTACTAAACACACACACTTCACAGGTTTAGCATAGTGGGGACCTTGTCTAATAAGTGATGACTTGTAACTATTTGCTTTTTTATTTAAAAACTTTATTATAGCCTCCATGCAAGGATGATGACAACATGACGGCCATAGAGAACTGCTCTGAGGATTCTGTAACTACTGCAGGCACTTCACAATTCACAGTTCAGGTATGTGTATTTATTATCTCTGTCTGTCTCTCAGTCTATCTCTCTCTGTCTTTCAGTCTGTCTGTTTCTATCAGTCAGTCTGTCTGTCTCTTGTCTGTCTGTCTTTCAGTCTGTCTTGTGTCTGTCTGTCTGTCTTTCAGTCTGTCTCTGTCTGTTTCTATCAGTCTGTCTCTCTTGTCTGTCTGTTTCTATCAGTCTGTCTTTCAGTCTGTCTCTTGTCTGTCTGTTTCTATCAGTCTGTCTGTCTGTCTGTCTCTTGTCTGTCTGTCTGTTATTCAGGCGCAATGCACGCATACAGAGCATGTGATCTCTGAAACACCCAGATGTACAAAACAGCCCCTCCCACCTCTGTAATAAACACGAAGATGTTAGTCCCGTCCGAATTGGTACATGAAACTCGCAGACGTCAGGTGATAAGAATCGAAACTCAAACGTAGTTTAGAAAACTAGTCCCGTCCGAATAGGGCTTTACACACTGTTTCTAGTGTAATGTACGTAGTGGGGACCTGTAGTTTTAGGAAATCCATATAAACCCTTTGGTACTAAACACACACAATTCACAGGTTTAGCTGAAGGAGGGGACTCTTTGTAAGGTTCAGCTATTGGTGTTTTAGGGCTTTGAAACGTTATGTGCTGGGGTCCCTTGTCTTTAAGTGTTTCCAGAATTTAAGGGCTCTTTTTTGGATGTTGAGAAGGAGAGGGTATTGGCTTTATTTTGCCCTGCGTTTTGTTTTTCTTTGGATTTTGGGTGTTCTTTTACAGAAATCTACTGCCATTTGTTTTTACCTGCCTCATACTTAAATGGCATTATTTTTTTGTAAAGCTGAATAATGTGAAGTAAAGTAAAATTTAAAATTACCAATAAAAGTTGAAAGAGGACCATCTTTTGGACCAACTTAAAATCTGTTTTCTAAATGCATGTTACTATTGTGAGTAATTCAACATTTCCATACATGCGCTGTTTATTTTATTTCATTGGTCGTATTTTTAATCTTATAAATTAATTTTATAGTGATGTGGGAATTCTCCAGTTGTTTATTCTGTATAAAATACAACACTCCTCAAAATCCAATTAATAACTAACTAAAATTCTGCTGTACATCACAATAGAAAAGAAAAGATTTGTCAGTACTACAATTATATTGCAATATTACCTCATAGTCACAGGTGTATAATTGATGTCACTAGGATAGTCTTAAGCTGCTTGGTGACTATATTGTTTGCTTTATGATATTGTTTGGTAATGGTTCATGTCCATGATGTATGTTGTTAAAGGGTTAGTTCACCCACAAATGAAAATGGTCATTAATTACTCACCTTTACGTCGTTCCAAACCCATAAGACAATTGTTCATCTTCAGAGCACTAATTAAGATATTTTTTAATGAAATCCAAGAGCTTTCTGTCCCTCCATCAGGAGCTAAGAAACTTACAAATTTAAGGTCCAGAACGGTAGGAAAGAGCTCAGATTTCATCAAAAATATCTTAATTTGTGTTCTGAAGATGAATGAAGGTCTTGCCTGTTTGGAACGACATGAGGGTGAGTAATTCAAGGTAAAATTTGCATTTTTTGGGGAAATATCCCTTTAACTTGAAAGACATGGATTGAACATTTTTTTTTCTGCAGTTTAACCCTTAAGAGATGTTAATTTAATAGATGCAGATTATACACTTTAATTATAAAGTGTAAAAAATGCAACAGTTATTTCTCATAAGCATAATTTTTTTCTAGATCATTCAAAAACTTGTCATTCTGATTTTTTGTTTGTTTGTTTTTAGAGATCTGTGATTCATGATGACTCGGATGATCTCTTTGAAAATTCCAGTGTAAACAGTAAAGATGACCATACAGACATTCAAGATGACATCAGATGCAAGCATGCACCTTTTGCAATGAGTGAACAACATTCCACTTGTACCACAACATTTAAAAGAGCAAAAAACACCAGAGTAAGTGTTGATAACTTTTTAATAGCTTGAATAGAATAGAATAGATTAGGGATGCACCGAAATGAAAATTCTTGGCCGAAACCGAACAAAATGAAACACTGGGCCGAAGGCCGAATACCGAACACGGTTTTGCGCATCCCCCCCCCCCCCCCCCCCCCCCCCCCATGTAGGCCTATTTTTCCTTTTTTTTTTTTTTTTTTCACCACTGCATAAATTAAATAGCCAAAATGTGCTTTTTACTGTTTTGTCCTGCTTTTCAAATAAATAAAAAAATCAATTACAAAACAACAATTTAAAAATATTTACTTAACACTGAACATTTTTTAACATTCTATCAGACATTATACCATCAAAGCACAATTTAACTTAAAATTAATAAGTTACTAAAATAATATTTTTTGGCCATTTTTGAGACCACCTTCTTGAATCAGGCATGTATTTTTTACTGTACAAATAAATGCAGCCTTGCTGAGCAGAAAATAATTCTTTTAAAACATATTACTGATCCCAATTTGAACACGGTGTGAATGTTATAATAAATGTATAGAGCTGTTGTAGGGTAATTATTATTATCATTATTATTGTCTTATTTTTTAACAACAGTAAAATTACAATACTAACATTTATGAATGTTGATGGAGTTGTTGCTTTTTCTTAGACTTTATTTTGACAGAAACCAGCAGGAAGATCTTATTGCTTCTTTTTGTTGACAACAGCATACAGATATTTAAATGATTCTCATTACGAATTTGGGAAGATGTTTGTCGCACTTATCACTTTGTCATGTGTCTTTTAAAAAAAAAAAATAATAATAATTTTTACTGAGCAAATGATGAGTAACAGTGTTTTAGCGCAGATGTTCCTCGCGCTTTGGACTTTGAACCCTGGCGCCGTGAGCTTGTGAAGCGCTGTTTGAATACATGCAATCCGTGCGTGTATTAGAAAACAACATTCTGCAGTTTATTTACTATTTCAATCATCATAGTAACCAGCATCAACCACCTCTTCCTCTTCTCATCGGAGACATGAGATGCAGCGCTAAGCAGTCTCTCGCTGTCGGTGCTTCGTGCTTGTAATGATTTTTGCAGACAGTTTTAAATACTTTCACACTGCAGCCGTGTTTGCTGCATTAGTGCATGCCTCTATTTGATCGCGTCACGTCATTGTTCGGTACAATTTATTCGGCCTTTTTGCTTATTCGGCCGAACAATTTCGGTTGCCGAACATTCGGTGCATCCCTAGAATATATTATCATAGGCTATTCTCTATTCTAGAGGATTAACTGAACTGAATGGTCATTGTCTTTCAAGGCTAGAGGGAAAACTGCTGAGCAATCAGATGGTTCGAGTGAAGATGAGTTATCTGAAGTCAGTGAGGAAGAGTACATTCCTGACACATCAGAAGAGAGTAGCTCATCAAATAGTAGCATAAGCTTTACTGCTTCACCAAAAGGTAAAGAAAAGTTCCAGACTTTGCCAGTCCAGTGCAGTTCAGCTGTGAACAGAATCAAAAAGTTCACTGCTCAATGCAGCGGTGACTTAGGGAGCTCCCAGATCCACAGCGTAGCCTCAGTTTCTGACACATCTTCCATTCTTGACAGCGCAACTTCAGTGGTTATCCCAGCTATCGTTAAAAAGAGAGATGGGTTGAGATTGTATAACAAGAAACAACAGTGCTTTTTTTGTGACGGTGCTTTTACGAAAATTTCTAGACACCTGGAACGCAAGCATAGAAATGAGGTAGAGGTTGCAAAGGCTTTAAGTCATCCAAAGGGCTCCAAAGAAAGGCGGATGCAGCTTGAGTATCTACGTAACAAAGGAAACTTTGCTTTCAATAGTACTGTTATTAATACAGGTGCAGGAGAGATGATTCCACGGAAACTGCCTAAAAAGAACCTGGATGGGCAAAGTTTTATGCACTGCATTTACTGCAAAGGACTCTTCCTAAAAAAAACTCTGTGGCGACATGTGAAGGTTTGTAAATTCAAGCCTGGTGATGAGAAGCCTAAACCTGGAAAAAGCCGTGTCCAGGTTCTTTGTGGCTTTGCTCAGCCTCCCCCACCAGGAGTAACTCATGGTGTTTGGAGGCTCTTAAATTCCATGAACCAAGACCAAGTGGCACTTGAAACTAGAAATGACTGGTGCATTTTAGAACTAGCAAAGCATCTTTACAACAAGTATGGGTCAAGAGTTAAAATGCACGAATACATCCGCCAAAAGATGAGGGAGCTTGGAAGACTCCTAATATGTGCAAGAGAGGTATCACCCCTTACATCCATTAAAGAGCTCATCCATCCCACAAACTTCATGCATACCATCAATGCAGTTAAAAGAGCCGCTGGATATAATGAACAGACCAATGTGTATGAAAAGGCTAGTGTGGCTGTGAAACTTGGACATAGTCTGAACAAAATCGCAATGCTTATTGAGAGCCATTCCACCATCGCTGGAGATGAAGAGACAGGAAAAGTTGCGAAAAGCTTCCAACAGCTGTATCAGTCCCGATGGCCCGAATACATTTCTTCAACAGCCCGGCGAACACTTGAGGAAGCCAAGTGGAATTCCCCACAATTGCTTCCATTCACTGAAGATGTTAAGCGTCTTCATGTGTATCTTGACGAGCAAGAGAAAATGTATCACAGACTCTTGTCAACACAGCCATCATCTCAGCATTGGTCAAAACTGGCCAAGGTCACATTAACTCAGGTTATGCTTTTTAATCGGAGACGAGAAGGGGAAGTGTCACAAATGCCTTTGTCCACATACATCTCCAGCAACAAATCAGATGCTCATCCGGATATTAGTATGGCCCTCACAGAGTTGGAAAATAAACTGTGTCAGTACTTCAAGCGTGTAGAGATCAGAGGCAAAAGAGGCAGAAAGGTTCCCGTGCTTGTCACTCCTTCAATGCATGAGTCAATCAGCCTGCTTATTGAAAATCGGAGTAGGTGTGGAGTACCAAATGAGAACCCGTTCCTCTTTGCACGTCCGTCTGCAATGACCTTCTTCAGAGGTTCTGATTGCATCCGTGAATTTGCAGTTGCATGCAAAGCTAAAAATCCTCAGACTCTTACTTCCACAAAGTTGAGGAAACAGATTGGTACCCTTTCTGAAGTTCTTAATCTAAGCAACACAGAGCTAGATCAGTTGGCGGACTTCCTAGGCCATGACATTCGAGTTCATCGTCAATTTTACAGGTTACCTGAAGGCACCCTCCAACTGGCCAAAATTAGTAAAATTCTTCTGGCCCTCGAAAAAGGATGCTTGGCAGACTTTAAAGGCCAAAATCTTAATGAAATCAACATTGATCCAGAAGGTACTATACACTGTTAGCTTTTATTTATGAACTTTAATAATTTAGACATTAAATAGTTTTTTTTTTAATTTTTATTCAGTAATAGGTGGTTTATACAAATTCTAACATAGGATTGGATTTTGGGAATGCTTTGAATAACATGTATTACCTGTGTTTTAAATGATGTATTTCTGTATTTTCTACCTTTAGAGAAAGTTACAGTGGACAGTGATTTGGAGGAGTCCACTTCCAGTCCGAAAGGTGAATATTGTTCCATTTATTTTTGCCTAATACTTTACAGGGACATCGGATGCCCATTTTCCATGAGTTGGACTGATTCTTTAGGGTCTTCATGAAATATCTGCAAAATACTTTGGTTAAAATTTCTCTGTGGGTTCATGAGAATGAGACCATATTTTTGGTAACACTTTACAATAAGGTTAATTAGTTAACTACATTAGTAAACATGAACTAAGAATGAAGAATACTTCTACGGCATTCATTAATCATAGTTAATGTTAATTTCAGCATTTACTAATGCATTATTAAAATCACAAGTTGTGTTTGTTAACATTAGTCAATGCACTGTGAACTAACATAAACAAACAATGAACAACTGTATTTTCATTAACATTAACAAAGATTAACAATTAGTGTAATGTATTGTTCATTGTTTATTCATGTTAGTTAATACATTAACTAATATTAACAAATGACACCTTATTGTAAAGTGTTACCATATTTTTACTGTTTTATTTATAAGAAATTTTTAATGACAAAATATGACTACTTTTTCGACTGAGACAAAAAATTCTAAACATTTCAAGTGAAATGTTTTAACTAATCTAGGATTGTCTGAGAGACAGTTTCTGAGCGCTGCTCATAGAGAATTGACGGGTATTGAACTTGAGTTATTTTTGCTGCTTTATAGGCCTTGAACGGTTAAATACACACACTTTTTTTTTTTTTATGTCAAAATGCCCATATTTGCAAGTATCCTCATAAACACAGTAATTTAGGTCTTAAGTGAAAGCAAACAGCTGAGAAAGAAAACGTGTGTGACATGGATCCAGGTAGCTCTTAAAGTGACAGCTGTGTCTGTCATTCATGTTGGGCCAATGAAATCCGTTAGATTTTTCCCAAGTTCTGTTTTATTTTCCAAATTCCATTTGTTCCATTTAAATTTTTCTGGGCTTATTAAAAGCGCAAACGCAACCCTTTAATACTACTTTAACCAGGAATCACTCTCACTATACTCCTTAAATCCTGATTTATAATCGTGACATCGTCTTATAAAATCAAGATGCATAACTAACACTAAAAAGCGACTATATGCGGTGGCTTTGGCTATATTACTGTTTTGTCTCATTCAGCACACTGCTAGTGTCTGAGTAACAAACAATGCACATATTAACAGACAAATTATGTTCATATTTAAAAGTCCAAACAGTAAGGGACAGGTGCTTGGAAATGCTGTTTTGTAAAGGATTTATTGACGTTGGCTGGTGGTACGGCCAACTGAAAGCGCTGCTTCTCTGCCGCTTACTGCTCAGAATAGATGCCGAGAGAGGCGACAGGTTTCCTAAGAGAATTCTGTCTGAACACAGGAAAACCAAAAAAGATTTATCCAAGGAGCACAGCCTTGTAACTATTTGGGAATGGCTATTATAGTTTTAATTGTATTTCTATTCTTACCAAAGTTGCTAATTGATCATGTACTTTAGTGGTATTCTCACAAGTTTTTTTATTTATTTATTTTTAATTTATAAAGTGTATATATTCTAAAATTATTTTATAAATTAATAAAATTATCAGAATTATTATTTCTTTATATCATGAAATGTAAAAAATATTTATAGTAAAAGAAACGGCAGTGTTTGAACAAATCTTTATACAAACAAAACAACCGAATATAAAACATTTGTAACAATTTTAAGGGTCCAAAATGATGCTTTAGTTAAACATGAATATACTAATAATTAATGATTAATTTAAAATTATATAGATAGAGCATATTAGCCATTGAAGGATCCACATTCATGTGATTTAAGCTAAATTATGCTAGTAATTAATAATTAACTGAATGTACAGTATTTTACAACTTAGTAAACCATATATTGTTTTGTGTACTTATATACAGTATATTTGTTATTCACCATATTAAAGTTAACTGAAAGATATGAAGCTATAACTTTTTAATTAGTGCTGGTTTTACAGTTATAAATTGCTAAAATAGTGTAAAAGCTAAAATAGTGTAAAAGACTATTTGAGCCCTGTTCTAAAGTGGAAGTTAAATTCACATTAATTATGGCACTTATTGAGTGATATTCTAGTTTATTGACTTGAACAAGCCAACAATTATGCATAAACTGCCATTAATACAGTACTAATAAAGACAAGTTCTAAAGTGAAAAGATATATCCACATTAATTATGGCCCTTATTGAGTGATCTTATTATGTAGGTATTAAAAGGTAACTTTTACGGGCACAATACTTTTTTGTAGGGTTGTTCCGATTTTTCATGCAGGGGTGGAAAAATGAATAAACCGCTTGAATATTAACAGCCCTTTCTGCTGATTGATCAGCCGAAGATCAAAGCTTGCCATCATCAGTTATTCCGCAGAAACACATTACTGCCTGAACACTGATTCCCTGTGAATTTAAAGTTTAAATTACAGTGTGTGGAGAAAAAAAAACCCTCCACTATCCATTACAGCAGTGTTTCTCAGGGTTCCTACACGGTATGGAATTTAAATAATTTCTAGGTCTGGATAAGTATGGAAAAAATAAAATTTCATATGGAAAGAATTTATTTACAGACTATTTCACCTATTCAATTTTTTTAGTAGTATAAAATTGAGTTGACACTGCTGTTTGAAATAGTGAGATGTCTAAAACACCTAAAAGATTCTTCTTGTAGGTGACCCCCAGGACTGAAATTGAGAAATGCGGCACTCAGTGCAGGACAATAATTTAATATCAATATACTGTATATATTGCAATATAATTTTTTTCAGTAACGGTAAAATGATTTTTAACACATTTCCAATATTTCGATAAAGACTACATTACATTACCAGTTTTTCCCATACACTGATTTGTTTGTGGTGGTTGATTTTGTTGAATAAACTTGAGTACTGCACATTTCAAAATCAAATATCGATATCGGAATGATATCTTATCGACTTAAATTAAGAAATATATTGCGATTAAATTTTGGCCATATCATCCATCCCCGACTGTACTGCACTTACTTTGTTCTTGTGATGACCGTCTTTTTGGCTGCACTTAAAACAGCACTGATAAATCAAATTTAATTAAATGGAAAAAAAAAAGGAGAAAAAAAAAAGAGAGGGATGGTTTTGCCAGTTTTATGCACAGACTTGTCAATACTCAAGACTGGCTTAATTTTTACTTTCAGAGTGCACCACAGTATCACCACCACAGCACACTGTTTGTGAGAACAGCACACTTCCAGCAGACCCAGTCTCCAAAAAAAAGAGAGGTATGATCATTTCACTTACACCTCACTTATTGCTGATAAAACTAAAAAAAATTGTCCTGTTGCATCAGGATTCTTTTTACAACATGTTTTTAAAGCATTTTAATATTCTAACTATGGATGAGCCAATTAAAGGGATAGTTTTAGAAAAGGTACTGTTGATTTACCCTGGGCGATATATCGACCGCGATTGTCATGCGTATCTCGTCAGTAAAGCCAGTTACATGATTAGCAGTAAATCTCCATCAGATTTGTGATTTGTGACGGAAGGTGATTCATCTTCGATATTGAACTCGATTTTGCGTGGCTTGTCAGTGAACTACAGCTGTGTATTAACTGCCACTCCATTTGAAAGCAGGTGATGGAGATGTACCGCTAATCATGTAACTCTCCCTCAGGTCATCTGAGATGTAAGTGACTCTTTTTATTCAGTGGAACAGTAAAGAATTTTAGCTGAAACCGTCCTTGGTCCTTGCTGGTTCATATAATGGGTGCTGTCACATTGAGAGTCAAATGTATACAGACTAAACAAAATTAATACCTGTGGCTCCTGATGGTACATTGAGGTCTTATGAAGCGAAACTGTAATCCACAACCTGGGCGCATGGTTCTGAACATATTCATGACTGTCTGCAGTGTGAACTTCCTGCCACATAATGATGCATGTGCCAGAGCTGACTCACACATGTGCTGATGCTGTTTACAACAGAGAGGGAGGACCTGTGTGGTACTTATCTTTAATGCCACATCCCATAAATAAGCACAAGTAAGGCCTCAAATCACATAATGAATAGTTCTGAATAAGACTTCTGAGTAATCATTCTCGTAGGCTAGAATATTCATGTCAAAATGATGTGAAAACCATCTTGCTTACTCCACAGAAAACAAATATATTGATTTAAATTTTTAAAGACATGTTTTGTGATTGAAAGCCTGTATACCAGGGAGTGACAATGGGCATTAATATTTAGTGATTTTCACCTGAGAGACAAAGGGCCCTCCCCTAATGGCCCATTAGTGTGACTGTTACTGTGAGGCAGGTAAGAAAGAATGTGAGGAGATTGAAAAAATGTTTTTTTATTATTATTTGTATTTTATTTACAACACAGTATAATCAAAACATGCATAATGAGGGTCAAAGACACATTATTGTGCACACTGATCTAACAACAGAGATGTGAACAGACTTTGAGTCATTCCTGCAACAGTTGCTTTCCAACAAGTAAATCATACCTGATATTTATGTGTTTTATTGAAGTGTTTCTGCTTCTCTCCATGGATTCAAGAAGAAGAAAAAAATCAGTAGTGAAGGAGCTTGTTTTACTATAGAATATCAGTGTAGTTGAACATCTGATGTTGGTACAGCGCTCCTAGAGGAAAACAGTTTGAAGAGACATCAGAATTCATCTGTGGTGCAGGTATCTTATTCAATAAAACACAAACAACCAAAATAAAAAATTGTGAGCATGTTAATATCAGGAGTATCTGTATTTATATAGGTTTTGTAGCCATAGACTCACACATGCTTCCTACTATCATAAAAGAAAAATACATTTTATAGCTGAGAAACTAATTATTGTTTAGCACATTATTGAAATCTATTTTTGAACAGAGTAGGCTGTTAATAATAAACATGTTCTAAACGTACTCGTAGCATTCATCGTGTTACAGTATACATTCATATTACTTTTGTTTTATGTAGAGCATGTAAACATCATTGCGCCATAAGAAATTTAATTGCAATGAATTACAGATCATATTCAAAACGTTTTACTCGATTTCAAACATTTTAGTCAGGAATTATAGTTTTGGAAAAACCCAACTGACTTTGTAGTCATACAGCCTAGTTGCCCATGTATGATTTTATAGTACCCTATGATATGATTCTGTAGCCATACTACAGAATCTTGTACTTGTATTGTATTTTATATCTGAGAAACAAATTATTATTGTTTAGCCTGCTATTAAATATATTTGTGAACAGAGTATTAATAATAAACATGGTCTAAACATTCTTAGACGTGTATTATTTATCATGTTGTAGTTTGGGAACAACCCAACTAGTAAATGTGTTTGTCACAATAACACGTTAACTAATGTAAAAAAGAAAAATTACTTACTCATCAGATTGATCTCCTCTACTGGATAAAATCTTGTTGTTCTTTTGAGGGAAATCTTGCCTTCACTCAGCGCATCTTCCAGAAACGAACAGTAGCTGCAATCTCCTCACGCTTTGTTTCCATTGGGCGTTTACATGTGCGCGAGTTTCAAGGGGATATTTACATATCAACGACACGAGCTACGCGGGGGCAGGATTGCATTAGAGATGAATTAGATGGGAAAGACTGGACATCACATTGGTTTCATATGAATTACTTTATCACAGTACATTTGTTTTCGATAAGACTTGCTTAGTTTAAACGTAGACATGTCAAGCTTTCTATAGATATATCTCTCATGTCTCTTTGGGTATTTGCTGAGTTTCAGTTTATTTTAATGACGCGTTTCTAAATGAAGATCACGCAGACCAACACGGCAGACAGCACACCCTATTTTGTTTTCTTTATTATATAAAATCACAAAATTGTATTTATTTCTATTCATCTTGCCATTCGTTTAACATATTTATTTATTTTTCTCTGCGACACTTGTCCTACTGTATTAGCAGAAAAATGTCAAACGAATTTAGTATTTTGACAAGACGAATAAAAATAGCTAATAGGCTTTTTTTGTACAACTTTTTTCTCTCTCTCTCTGCGACACTTTTTCCTATTGTGTTGTAAATGTTAAACGAATTGTATCCTGACGAATAAAAATAAACACAATTTAGTACCCCTTTATTAGTTTTTATATTACAAATACTATTTATAATGCATTTGTTGAATAATGAAAGCACTTGTGAGTTTAATTTACAGACGCTTTATTAATTTGTCCTGTATTGGCTATTTTGTTTCTTGTTTTGGCTAAATCGTGGCCAGGGTTTTTTTTATTCACTTCTTGTTTAATAATGGGAATTAAATAATACAATGTGCTCACATTTTCACTAAAATTAAGGAAGGAATTAATAAAAAATAAAATTTCTAAGATTTCCTAATTCGGGCATGTCATGTGCAGGAGTTGTCTAATGTAGCTAGTTCCTGTTAAATAAGGACAGATAACAAAGTACGTCCGTGACATGTAGAAACTGTAACGTTTATTGTAGGAATTAAATGTAAATTTCAAACATTTGTATTTGTGACAAATATTAAGTAATGTGACATTGTCATTTACTATGCTGCTTGAGTTCGTTCTGAATAACAAATGCACTAAAGTACTAAATTTGCTTTGTGAATATGAATTATTTTAACTAGTTTATCTTAGATTATAGACCAACTGCAACCAGTTTTGGCAGAGTGCAATGCAAAACGCGAGGGAATGTGCTCCAACTTGTTCATATTCTTACTTTTCAAAGTCTGTGGTTAAAGCGCCACTTAGCGGTACAAGGCAGCAAATACACTTTTTTAATGTTGCCGCCGCAGGAACGGCGGCGGTAGAAGTATTATTCTGGATGAGTACCATCTATATATGTATTAGAAATGCATGTATGTGATACTACTACTACTACTAATACTACGGTTTTTTTAAAGAAATAACCACACAAAAGTACTTCTACGTTTTAATGTAATAGTAGATCCCCTTTATTTACCAAAAAATAAAATGTTTGTAAATTTGATTAATTAAAAGACTAAATAAATTTGGGTGAAACTTACCATTTTCCATACTTTTATTACTTATTAAAAATTGTGTTTCAGGTTTTTCCACAAGTATAAAGAATGACATTGATTAATTTTGCTAATTTGTTCCCCCCACAGGTCACATTAAGAAGACCGCCTGGAACAAACATGAGATCCAGGCTGTGGAGAAGCATATGATGAAGTTTATTAACAACCGCAAAATTCCAGGAAAGGCAGACTGCACGAGGTGCAAAGAAGCGGAACCACTTGCACTTAAAAATAGGGAGTGGTCCGCACTTAAATTTTATATCAAAAATCGAATCTCCGCTCTAAACAGAAAAGATCTGGCACATTAATTGACTCCCTGGCAGATTTAATTGTTCATCGGCAGAAACAAGCTTCCATAGTTTTAAAACAAGCTTCCATAATCACATGGTTCTAAACTTAATAGACTGTATGGATATATGGATTGTTCTTTTGAAATTTTTCAAGGTGTTTTAAATAACTTTTATACTGTAGTCATTTATTTTCATCCTTGTCTGCTTCAAATGTCTAAATGTTTACTATAAATGCAGGCATGCTAGAGCTCCATGCCGAAGTTCTTGTACTTGTTTTCAGAAATTTTAGAATGCAGTGATTGTCATGAAGGGTTTTAATTAATATTTTTCTTTTTTAAACTCAAGTAGTTTTTACTCTGAACATTTTTAAAGAGTAATTTTTACTCTTTATTTTTACTCTGAACTCCGAAAGAGTTTTATGCTAATGTTTGTTGACTTGACATACTGATGTTATGAGTTTTAAAAATGTATGTCATGTACTGTGTAACACATTATTTTTTACTAAACCTGTAAAAGTATTAAGACTTGATGTTGTTTCTACATATAAAACAAACATCTACAGAATCAAATAATAAAGCATGGAGCTAAATGGAGCTCCTGTTTTGGCTAAAGTACTGTAGCTTCTCTTTAGTGTGTGAGTTCAGTCCCCACAATGACCAAAAACTGGTGTTTAGTGTGTTTAGATTCGATCCCCACAATGAACAAAAACTGGTGTTTAGTGTGTGAGTTCAGTCCCCACAATGACCAAAAACTGGTGTTTAGTGTGTTTAGATTCGATCCCCACAATGAACAAAAACTGGTGTTTAGTGTGTGAGTTCAGTCCCCACAATGACCAAAAACTGGTGTTTGGTGTGTGAGTTCAGTCCCCACAATGACCAAAAACTGGTGTTTGGTGTGTGAGTTCAGTCCTCACAATGACCAAAAACTGGTGTTTGGTGTGTGAGTTCAGTCCCCACAATGACCAAAAACTGGTGTTTGGTGTGTGAGTTCAGTCCCCACAATGACCAAAAACTGGTGTTTGGTGTGTGAGTTCAGTCCTCACAATGACCAAAAACTGGTGTTTGGTGTGTGAGTTCAGTCCTCACAATGACCAAAAACTGGTGTTTGGTGTGTGAGTTCAGTCCCCACAATGACCAAAAACTGGTGTTTGGTGTGTGAGTTCAGTCCCCACAATGACCAAAAACTGGTGTTTGGTGTGTGAGTTCAGTCCCCACAATGACCAAAAACTGGTGTTTGGTGTGTGAGTTCAGTCCTCACAATGACCAAAAACTGGTGTTTGGTGTGTGAGTTCAGTCCCCACAATGACCAAAAACTGGTGTTTGGTGTGTGAGTTCAGTCCTCACAATGACCAAAAACTGGTGTTTGGTGTGTGAGTTCAGTCCCCACAATGACCAAAAACTGGTGTTTGGTGTGTGAGTTCAGTCCCCACAATGACCAAAAACTGGTGTTTAGTGTGTGAGTTCAGTCCCCACAATGACCAAAAACTGGTGTTTAGTGTGTTTAGATTCGATCCCCACAATGAACAAAAACTGGTGTTTAGTGTGTGAGTTCAGTCCCCACAATGACCAAAAACTGGTGTTTGGTGTGTGAGTTCAGTCCCCACAATGACCAAAAACTGGTGTTTGGTGTGTGAGTTCAGTCCTCACAATGACCAAAAACTGGTGTTTGGTGTGTGAGTTCAGTCCCCACAATGACCAAAAACTGGTGTTTGGTGTGTGAGTTCAGTCCCCACAATGACCAAAAACTGGTGTTTGGTGTGTGAGTTCAGTCCTCACAATGACCAAAAACTGGTGTTTGGTGTGTGAGTTCAGTCCTCACAATGACCAAAAACTGGTGTTTGGTGTGTGAGTTCAGTCCCCACAATGACCAAAAACTGGTGTTTGGTGTGTGAGTTCAGTCCCCACAATGACCAAAAACTGGTGTTTGGTGTGTGAGTTCAGTCCCCACAATGACCAAAAACTGGTGTTTGGTGTGTGAGTTCAGTCCTCACAATGACCAAAAACTGGTGTTTGGTGTGTGAGTTCAGTCCCCACAATGACCAAAAACTGGTGTTTGGTGTGTGAGTTCAGTCCTCACAATGACCAAAAACTGGTGTTTGGTGTGTGAGTTCAGTCCCCACAATGACCAAAAACTGGTGTTTGGTGTGTGAGTTCAGTCCCCACAATGACCAAAAACTGGTGTTTAGTGTGTGAGTTCAGTCCCCACAATGACCAAAAACTGGTGTTTAGTGTGTGAGTTCAGTCCCCACAATGACCAAAAACTGGTGTTTAGTGTGTGAGTTCAGTCCCCACAATGACCAAAAACTGGTGTTTGGTGTGTGAGTTCAGTCCCCACAATGACCAAAAACTGGTGTTTGGTGTGTGAGTTCAGTCCCCACAATGACCAAAAACTGGTGTTTGGTGTGTGAGTTCAGTCCCCACAATGACCAAAAACTGGTGTTTGGTGTGTGAGTTCAGTCCCCACAATGACCAAACACTGGTGTTTGGTGTGTGAGTTCAGTCCCCACAATGACCAAAAACTGGTGTTTGGTGTGTGAGTTCAGTCCTCACAATGACCAAAAACTGGTATTTAGTGTGTGAGTTCAGTCCCCACAATGACCAAAAACTGGTGTTTAGTGTGTGAGTTCAGTCCCCACAATGACCAAACACTGGTGTTTAGTGTGTGAGTTCAGTCCCCACAATGACCAAACACTGGTGTTTAGTGTGTGAGTTCAGTCCCCACAATGACCAAAAACTGGTGTTTGGTGTGTGAGTTCAGTCCCCACAATGACCAAAAACTGGTGTTTGGTGTTTAGATTCGATCCCCACAATGACCAAAAACTGGTGTTTGGTGTGTGAGTACAGTCCCCACAATGACCAAAAACTGGTGTTTAGTGTGTGAGTTCAGTCCCCACAATGACCAAAAACTGGTGTTTGGTGTGTGAGTTCAGTCCCCACAATGACCAAAAACTGGTGTTTGGTGTTTAGATTCGATCCCCACAATGACCAAAAACTGGTGTTTGGTGTGTGAGTTCAGTCCCCACAATGACCAAAAACTGGTGTTTGGTGTGTGAGTTCAGTCCTCACAATGACCAAAAACTGGTGTTTGGTGTGTGAGTTCAGTCCCCACAATGACCAAAAACTGGTGTTTGGTGTGTGAGTTCAGTCCTCACAATGACCAAAAACTGGTGTTTGGTGTGTGAGTTCAGTCCTCACAATGACCAAAAACTGGTGTTTAGTGTGTGAGTTCAGTCCCCACAATGACCAAAAACTGGTGTTTGGTGTGTTTAGATTCGATCCCCACAATGACCAAAAACTGGTGTTTGGTGTGTTTAGATTCGATCCCCACAATGACCAAAAACTGGTGTTTGGTGTGTTTAGATTCGATCCCCACAATGACCAAAAACTGGTGTTTAGTGTGTGAGTTCAGTCCCCACAATGACCAAAAACTGGTGTTTGGTGTGTGAGTTCAGTCCCCACAATGACCAAAAACTGGTGTTTAGTGTGTGAGTTCAGTCCCCACAATGACCAAAAACTGGTGTTTGGTGTGTTTAGATTCGATCCCCACAATGACCAAAAACTGGTGTTTGGTGTGTTTAGATTCGATCCCCACAATGACCAAAAACTGGTGTTTAGTGTGTGAGTTCAGTCCCCACAATGACCAAAAACTGGTTGTGTGTTTGCCCGGACCCAAGATATACACAAAACCTGAAAGGTCCCCACAAGTGACCACTGTGTCAGGTTTATAACATTTGTAGTGAAATATTTGTAATCTGAAGTGATACTTTTAAACAGGCTTTTTAGCTTTTGTCAAATTATTTTTTTTTGGTCTCTAGGATCATAGGAAAGGGCGGTCCCCACTATGTAGCAATTCTGCCAGGTGACCCCCACAATGCACAAAAACAAGTATGTGTGAGTGTGTGTGTGTGCGAGTGCGCTCGCTCCGGCGCGATCATCACTTCAACTGTTTCCTTATACCAGCAGAATCAACTTTAAACACTTATTGTCTTATTAATAATCACTGTATAAAGGTCTGCTTTTATTTGTGTACACTCACAATGAAAACAAAACAGATTTTATATATATAACATGTAATATGTAGTATTTTCACATCTAGATGGATTTTTTTTTATTTGCACTACTGTCTGTTCAAAATAAATTAAAAGAAACCGAGCATAGTAGATTTCTTATTTTTTCATGTTGTACCAAAATCGTATCGAACTGTGACCCCCGAACCGAGGTACGTACCGAACCGCGAATCTGTGTACCGTGCCACCCCTAATATATATATTATATATATATGGGTGTTTGGCTTAGTGTTATGTTAGAATATTTATTATACTCATACCTTTTGTTGTTTTAATATTTTGAATTGTTTTTAGTTTTATTTTTTGTTTTCATCTAAATGTTTAGTTTTGAAATGTTGTTGTATGCATTTGTAATTTTTTGTTAATTTCTTTATTTTCTTAAATGTGTTATAGAGTTTTAACTTAGAGTTTTAGTTACTTTTCCTTATTTGTAAGTTGCGTTGGATAAAAGCATCTGCTAAATGACTAAAAGTAAAGTAAAGTAAAAGTAAATATATCAGATCAGAACTGTATATAATGATCTACAACTGTAATGAAAATGACTCTGGATTCTGTTTCCTCACCTTGATGTGTTGAACTGTTTTCTCAAACTGTCCCTTAATGTTTTCATTGCATTGAAGTTTCTCCTGTAATGATTTCAGTGCTGTATTGAGCTCCTCCTAGAATTACACAAAAATACATAAAACACCAGATTTTAGTGAATACAGAAGAGAAGACAATACAGCGATATGGTCATATAATGCAGTGAACAAGTATTTGTCCTTTCCTGATTTCTTCTGTTTTTTTGTTTTTTTTTTGTGTGTGTATTATCTCAAAATGGGAAGCTGAAGCTCAAGCAGCAAGACAGTGATTCAAAGCACAGGAGTAAATCCACCTCTGAACGGCTCAAAAAAGCAGAATTAAAGTTTCTGAGTGGCCTCGTCAAAGTCCTGATTTGAACTCAACTGAGATGATGTGGCAGGACCTTAAACAGGTGGTTCATGATGGAAAACACTCCAGTGTGGCTGAACTAAAGCAGTTCTGCAAACATGTGGGCAGGAATCCTACCAGTGCTGTGAAAGACTCCAGTTATCACAAGCATTCGGCTGCAGCTATTGCTGCTAAATGGGGCCAATTTTATTTTTTTACATGGGGTTAAAACTGTATTCTCGGTTTACTCATGTTGTCTTTGATTATATTGCATTTTGTTTGAAGCTCTTAAACTATTTAGAATGAGACACAAAAACAGAAGAAATCAGGATAATACTTTCAGGCAAATACTTTTTCTCAGCACAGTACGAAGTTGAGTTAAATGGCAGAGAGAAATACTGAGTGCATGATTGTGATATTTGTCTTGTTTATGACTATTACTATTCTTTAAATATGAAACAAGTGACATTTGTCTTACCTTATATGATGAAACCGCTTCATCGATGGGTCTGACTGTGTGATTAATGTGTTTCTGTGAAGTAAAACACACTACACACACCGGCTGTTTGTCCTCCACACAGAAGAGTTTGAGTTTCTCACTGTGTAAACTGCAGATCTCCTCAGATTCTGATGAACAAACCTCATTTCTCTCCTTCAGGAACGACTCACACAAGTTTTTTAATATGAGATTAAGTGGCGGATTGCCTTGTGGGGATCTTCTCCTGCAGACGGGACACTCCTGAGTTTTCTTGATTCTCCAGAACTGTTGAAGACACTCTTTACAAACACTGTGACTACATGATAACAGAACAGGGACATTGAAGATTTCACAACAAACAGGACAAGAAAGATCTTCTGCTGATACATTCAGTGAAGCCATTTTCGCTGTTTGAGCTCCACTATCTAAACTTTACTTTCACTTTCACAACGATGGTTTCAGAAATGAATCACCATGAGAATCAGAAAGTTTTGCTGTCTGTTTAGAAATAAACTTCACAAAAATCCTGTGTTTCTCTTCATTTTTCACTGATTGCTGATTCTTGTTTGCTTTTGCAGAGACTCTGAGAATCAGTTTGACAGGAAAAGAGAAATTATTCAGTCTCTCCCTGTAAGTGTTATGAGAGGGTGTTTCTGATCATGTGAGCAGTGTTGCCAGATGGGGCGGGTTGCCGCCCAATTGGGCTTCTTTTGATCGGTTTGGACCGGAGAATAACTCATTGGGCGGATAGACAAAATTTGGGCTGCTTTTAAAAAATTAAAAGCCGCCCAATCAGCTGCTTTTTTTCTTCGCATTTATCTTTAGTCATGTTATTTTAATATGTTCGAGTTCAAAGTATCACGGTAAAATAATGTGTAGTGCAGTCATCAACTCATTTTTCCTTAACGCAACCCTTATTGGTTCAGTTTAACCGAGACCTGTCAGTGAATTTACCATCTTTTATGTTGGTGAGATGTGATGACTCGTGAGCTATAAAGGGCAAGATTTAAATGTGCAGCAATATATTCATTCATTCATTCATTCATTTTAAGTGATTGCGATGGCAAAGTGGCCTAAATATAAGTTACACGAGAAAGAGTCTAGTGACTCAAATCTCACAACGTGGATTATACGTGATGAGAGATGAAAAGAAGATTTCTAAATATAACTGTAACTGAAATGAGAGAACAGTTGAATGATTTATTAAAAATCAAAACTGAATATGGCGATGCTGTTCTGCATCAGAACATCTTTTAAACCGTCCAGACTCTAGTATACTTGGCATTGACATGCAGCTGCTGGACTTGAACAGTTTTGACTGCAAACTTCTGCATTATGTTCTAATGTGTACTTCATGAAATACGTGCTGTTTCTGTCTGAAGATAAAGCACAAGACAAAGGTAAGCGCATTATTGTTGCATGAACGAGAGTAAATGCTAGCTAATTTACATTGCTTTCTGATCACGTTATTGTGCACTATTTGTACAAAAATTAGCTTATTCTTACTGTAGACATTGAAAATGAAGCAGGGTTAAAGTCATCAGTTAATTTCTTGATTGCTGCTTTTAACGCATTTGCCCTCCATGTTCCTGTGAAATTGATATATCTTTATTTTATTTTGTCATCATTATTTTATTTTAAAGAGATAAAAATGGTCCTCAACCTTGATTGACATGGCAATAAAATTCTCTCATCATTTTGGCAGTTAAAAATTTGGGCTGGTTTTTGTTGAAGTGGGCGGGTTTTGGTGAGCTTTTGGGCTGGAAATCGTCAACCCGATCTGGCAACACTGCATGTGAGTGTGTTCAAACAGGTCAGATGGCAACAGCAGGATTTCTTCAGGTTAATGTGAACAAAATGCCTTCAAAATTATCTTGAATCAAACTCGCCAAAGTTTAATGGTAGAAAGCCTTGAATCAGACAAAACAGAAAAAAGACTGAACATAATAATAAAAAAGACTCAAGACACTTAAGTAAGTTTAGGGAGCGTTTGCAACTATGTCACCATTGATCAGTTATCCGCATGCGCAGCCATTTTGAAAATACTTGGATGTAAACAACAGCATGGATTACACGATTAATGTACTACTGAAGATGTTGTTCTACTAATGTCTAAATCACGGAAGGTCAAGGTCATTTTTATTTATATAGCACCTTAAAACTATGTAAATTCTGACCAAGGTGCTTCACAATAACACAATAAAAAGATGACAGTCATACAAAAATAGAGTTTAAAATTTAAATCAACAACTTAATCCATAATACCAAATTAAAATGTAAGAATTTAACTCAGTAAGACTAACAATATCTAAAATTATGAATAGGCCTGAGAAAAGAGATACATTTTCAAAGAGATACATTATGAGTTTGACCCAGGTTTTAATGACATGCAAAACTGGGTATCATCCGCATAAATGTGATATGGAACTTTGTGAAATACAAAAATATAACAAAGAGGGAGCACGTATAAAGCTGGTAGCACACCGGACGAGAAGTGCAGTGGCGCACCACGTCGCAACATCTTTACATTGTTTTGAGTCATTGGTGCGACGCTGTGCTGTGCTTCTCATCTGTTGTGTGATCGGCTTAAGGGAAATAAAATCAGGCTCAAAATGGAACCCTGCGGCAGGAGCTGCTTGTGTTCTGTAATAAACATTTGGTTCTGAGATATGTGACGTCACTGTTCCTATATAAGATTATTTTCGTTATATATAAGAAGCGGTCATAGTTACAGGGATTATTTTAATGGCACAAATCGAGCACAAACGAATGGCACCAGTTTTCGTCATTCTATATTTAGGGGTACATTTCAGGTCAGCCAAGAAGTCAGAAAATTAGTATTCTTTTTTGATAAATAAACTAGGTGGTTGAATAATATATCTCCTTAATGTGCTAAATTAATTATCTGGCAAGCTTAAGCTCTAATGACTTTTTAAATATGTTAATGAAAATTAAAGTTTGATTCATTATTTTGTCAACTGTGTTACGGACAAATGCTGTGTCAAATGAAACATGAATGAAGTACCACATGTTTGATAAGACATTTGTTTGAAGGTTTTTGAGTCTATTCTAGAACTACTGGATAGAGTTTTTATGTTATCTGTCTAACTGATTTGAAAATATGAATTTGGGGCATCATAGTGGGCATTCAGTGAGATGCTATCATGAAGGATGAAACTTTCTTCAACATAAATCCACGGTATGCTGAATTTAGTGTTATTCGCCATCCTTACCAAAGACATCCATCTCCAGAGATATCCCCATCTTTTTGTCTGACGGTTTAGTTCACATTTAAATGATTTATAACATAAAAATCACACATAACACAGTTGACAAAGCAACACAGTTGACATGAGTAACACAGTTGACAGTAGCAACTTAGTATCCATAAAGCATTTTAAACACACACACATTATAATAATATACATTATAACGTTACTGACTATATTATATTGTTATAAAGTTAAATTAAGTTTTATAATGCATCATGACACTTCAAGTTGTAAGGACTTGTTCAATAACATCATAACACTTTATCAGTCATGACTAAGCAGAAATTAGGGTGACCATACATGCCATTCTTCCCGGACATGTTGTCACGAATCCAAGCCATGAACTTCCAGTCACTCACCTCTAGAGGTCACTCACCCACCACATGGACTTTCACAGCACACAGTCAGTCACAGATCACTCAAGGACTACATTTCCCATCATCCACTGCACCCACACAGCTGTTCACCATGATCAAGCACGCACCTGTTTTCCATCTCACAATCACCAGCACCCAATCACACACATACACACACACACACTATATAAACCATGGACATTCTCTCACACTCTGCCGAGTATTGTTAGCCTTGTCTACATACCAAGCATTTCCCTAGTATCCTTAGTATCCTTAGTCTGTCTTCCCGTGTTTGATTCCTGCCCGTGTTGTCTAGTTTATTCTCTCTGCCTTGCCCTCTGGATTAAGTTTGCCGATCTCCGACCCACGCTTGCCTTGGATTATTCTTGTGTCTTGCCCATGCCATACCTGTTTGCTACTGACCGACCCTGCCTGTATTGACCATGCCTTTAAATAAAAAGCTTGCACTTGGATCCGCATGTCTTACGTCTCGTCAACCCCGTCACACATGTCCCCAATAAAAAATGTTTCTTGAGCAGCAAATCAGCATATTAGAATGATTTCTGAAGGATCATGTGACATTGAAGAGTAATGATGCTGAAAATTCAGCTTTGATCACAGAAATAAATTACAGTTTAACATATGTTCAAATAGAAAGCAGTTATTTTAAATAGTAAAAATATTTCACAATATTACTGCTTTTGCTGTATTTTGGATAAAATAAATGCAGGCTTGGTGAGCAGAAGATAATTCTTTAAATTAGAAATCTTACTGTTCAAAAACTTTTGACTGGTATGTTCACTGATTAAATATGGTTAATATGCTGGTAATTCTGTGTGATTTAAGTTCAGCTATGAAATATAAAAGATGAATCATGAATAAAGCTGTTGGTGTGAAGCAATAACTTGTGTTATTGAATATATAACAAAATAAAAATAAAATAAATAACAGTGTAACTCTGTACTTCATTTTATAGTGTGCTTAAAACTAGTGTACTTATTTTTACAGCAATTTTACAGTGGTATAAAATATAGCAACTACTGGATAATTGTTGCCAGTAAGTTACTTTTAATTTAACAAACATTTTATGGTTATACACTCTTTTGAAATCAAACTGTCTTGCATTATCATGTAGGCTATTTTACAACAAAAATAGCTCCTAGAACATAATTACATTTCTTAACTGAATAGTGTCACCTTTAATTTGTTCATATTACCTTTAGTAATAACTATCCCTTGAAGTAACAGTTTTGTCACTTAGGGAAAACTACTGGCACGGCTTAATTATAACCATGCATGCCTCTTGTAAATGTTTAGTAGTATTTTTAAATAAATGCCTCTGTTTTTTTCTTTACTGTTTTTAGGTATGAAGCTGAGGAGTCTGCACTGGCCTAGGAATATCATTTTATCCTGATCTATTCAAGTATTTATATCTGGTTTTGTTTTACCCAATAAAAAATGTGATTTAGAGATTGAGTTGATGTCTTTTTCTTCACAGTTGAAATATTTTATCATGTAATTTAAAATGTATTGAGCACCACATAAAATCAACAGATCAAGTCAGGTACAGGTTTCCAAAAATATATATATATTTAACTTAAGAGTTGGAGTAGTTTGAAAGATGATTTTGCATATTAGCACATTAACTTTATCCAGATGAATTAATAAATAAATATAAATGGGGCCCAGTTCTCACCCACTGTGGTCCCACAATAAACCCACATATGGGCCATTTGTGGGTTCAGTGTGGTCACCCATTTGGGCCCTATAAGGGTTCTGTATGTGGCCCACCTTGGCCCCAATTATTAGAGCCCATTTGGGACCCATGTGGGCCCATATCATGAAAATCTACATGGGCCCAGCTAGAGCCCACTATGGACCCATCATGTGCCCCTATGGGCTAACACATGGGGCCCAAGTGAAGCCGATGGACAAAATTGTATGGGTCCCATTTGGGTTGCCCATGCAGGGCCCAAGTGACAGCCCATCAAAAACCCACATGTGGCCCACGTGGAAATGTTGGCTGGGGAGCGGTCACAGTGATAATAGATCCCAGTCATGATTCAGAACTGCAGACGGTAAGTGAAATGGCATCAAATGTCTCCGCCCACGGCGGAAAGCTGTATCTTTCTTTTATAAATATGATAAAACTAAAGACTTGAGATATGAAGGATGCAATACTACTCTATACAGTCATGGCCAAAAATATCGGCACCCTTGGTAAATATGATCAAAGAAGGCTGTGAAAATGAATCTGCATTGTTAATCCTTTTGATCTTTTATTTTTTTTAAATCACAAAAATCTAACCTTTCATTGGATAATAAGAATTTAAAATTGGAGGAAATATCATTATGAAATAAATGTTTTTCTCTAATACACATTGGCCACAATTAACGGCATACTTTTATTCAATACTTTTTTAAACCTCCATTTGCCAGTTGAAGTTTTTGCGGAATGCGCATATGGAGGACCGAGAGTGCCGCTTAAAAATAAAATGAAGAATCAATTTATTGATTTAATAATTCAAATATAAAAATGTATATAAATAAATCCATTTTAAATGGATAAATTAATTGACATTTAAAGATGTTTATTTAATTCGTGTTTTTAAATGTAGTTTAATAAAACAATCAATTAAAAAAATTATTTTTAAATCTGTAAATAAAAAGAAAAATGTAAAACTGTTTATTTAATTCACGGTTTAAAACATGGATTAATAAAATAATAAAAAGTACATTAATTAATCATTTTAAATGCACTTTTTAAATCGCTTTTTTAAAAACCATTTGGCAAATGCTTTTCTCTCTCTATTTGCCCATTGCTTTTCTTTGTCCTTTTGCCAAATGCTTTTCTTCATCCATTTGTCAATCGAGTTAAAAAATGCCATTAAAAAAAAAAATTATGCTGTTCTTCGCTGCATGGTGAGTACAGGCGAGCTACGTCTCTTGTCTAATTTGTTTAATTACAATTTTTAATTCTAAAGTGCCGTTTAGTGTGTTGTTAAAAGAAAATGTGAAGTAGTTTCAAAATAAAATCGCATAACTTTACTCACTCAACCATGTCACGCAAGGTGTGAAGGTCTGCTTTTAAAATAACCAGGGCTGCATTACCCAAAAGCATCGTAGGCCTAATGCTGACTTCACGTTCTATCAGAAATTTTATAATTCTCACTATTGAAGTTGTGATTACGAGCTCATGGCACTAAAGTTGGGAAGGCGTTCATGTGCAATGTTTACCAAGGAAACTCGTATTCACGATAATTCCGAGGCAGCATTAGAAACGTTAGTGTGTGTGATTTTGGTGGGATTATGATTGGAATATAGTGTCCCCAAAATAAGCCCCTTAAAAATAAATACAGTGGCAAAACTGAACCAGCAGAAGTAATATAGGACAAGTTCATATTAACAATAGCTATACAAAATTATATTATTTTTCTGTGAATAAAATGATTAAATGTTAAATATTTAGATATTATTATTATTATTATTAATAATAATAATTATACATATATTAAAATAAACAGTAAACTACATTTAATAATAATAATTCAACAAAAAGTATGATTAAGTTAAACAGTCCTCGAAAGTAGAGCTCATTTTTTATATTACATACTGTTATGCTGCTATACAGTATATGCACTAGAGCAGGTGCCCAATCCTGCTCCTGGAGGACCACTGTCCTGCAGAGTTCAGCTCCATCCCCAATTAAACACACCTGAACCAGCCAATCAAGATCTTATTAGGCATACTAGAAACTTCTAGGCAGGTGTGTTGAGACAAGTTAGAGCTAGATTCTGCAGGACAGTGGCCCTCCAGGACCGACTTTGGACACCCCCGCATGAGTAAAAAAAAAAAAAACATTTTATGCTAATACTGATTCTCTGTATTTCCTTCTTTTTGCAGATCCTTGTCATTGTTATCCCCACCCCTCCATCTCTCTCCTCTTTTTTTGTTTCTCTTCACTTTATAACCCAAAAGCTCTTTTAAGAGCCATTTCCCCTTGCAAAAATGCACAAAAATGTGTTAAGCAAGGGGGAATGTGAGCAGTATTTAAAAAAACTGCACTAGTGAGTGCCCATTCTGCAATTACACCAGTATGCCACAACTGATGTATTATCACATCAAAAATCACTTTCAGTGGGCAGTGCAGCATTCGTATAGTTTGTATTTTTTATCTTTAGTTGTATAGGGTAAACATTTATATATAGTATACTTAGTCAAAATCTGTCAGTAGGTTAGTTGTGTATAGGTTTATAGTGTTTTACTTCATTGTTGTATGTCTGTATTTATGTAGCACCGTGGTCCTGTGAGGCACGACATTTAGTTCCACTGTATGTCCCCACATGTAGCGGAATGACAATAAAGCTCAACTTGAACTTGAACATCATGGTGAGTTTAACTGTCTTTTGCTTATGTCACTTTAGTTAAAGTTTAATATGGTGCCGAACCAGCCAGCAATGCACAGTGCATGCTTCTGATTTAATTGCTTGTGAATTTGTAGTAGACTGTTTAATTTTAAGGCTCATGAAAACTTCATTTTCTGCATTCCGCACATTTGACCATGGGTCTTTGTTGCTCAAATCACAAAAAAAATGTGGCCTCAGATGCCGCCTCAGTCTTCCTCCTCGGTCCAGCAGATGCTGCCTCAGTCCTCCTCCTCGGTCCAGCAGATAAAGAATAAAGGAATATCTTTGTCGTAGTATCCTGTCAGTGGTTAAAGTTGCCAGTCATTGCATGTGGTGCACTTTATGTGTAACATTTTGATTTACCTTTTTTAGAATCTGAAAGATGATAAAGCTATTGTTTGGTAAGTGAGATCTCTGATTGTAGTCCTAACCAAAGAGTTGATCGTGCTTAAGTCTGTTGACACCAATAAAATGAGCTTAATGTGACAATTTACTGATCTGAAGACATCAGCATAACGAATGAGGTGAAAACAGGATCTATTGACATGAAATAAAGAGTCTTTTCAGCTGCTCTGATAATAGTGATGAGCTATAGACAATCAATACCAATGAAACAAGCCATTCAGGATCATCAGCAGATCATCTCACTTTAATCTGAGTGTTTGCTGTTAGAAACAGATTGTTTGAGCCAGAATATGTGCTGAAAGCCTGTTCTGACTCTGCCTGTTTTAGCATTTTTGCTCCCCCTACTCGTCATTTTGTATTATAAATTATTATATATTATATTTATTTATTCAGTTTCCACATTCAGAAGAATAGTGTGTGCAGCACATGGCAGCGCATGTTTAGTTTGTTGTGTTATTACATCATATTAACAGCACTTAACGAGTCACTGCCGGTAAATAAAGTTTGATTACTGTTGATCTGTACATGTAGATATAATCGCTTTCTATTTCTATTATACGTGATTGTGAAATACATAGTTCTGTTTATATTATAACATCTTTGAACAGCTTAAGATGTTATTAAGCACTTCTCTCAGTACATTTGTATTGTGTAGACATTTTGCATGATTATCTCATGTTGAATATAATTGGACTCAACATTTTTGTTTTATTTACAGTTTTACACATTTTACTCCATAAACCATCTGCACAGAACAAATAGCACATAATCCTATCAATGTAAACCTGTCAGAAGTGACCCTGTAAAATGTTGCTTTAAACTGAATTGTACAGTTAAGCGATGTAGCGTGAGCTGTTTACCTCAGCAGACTCGACACAGAACGAAGGGAGATCACCGCGAGGCGAGAGCAGCGGTAGATCATCAAAAATATGCCAAGTACTGTAAAAAATGGCAAAGCATTTATAAAACAACACAACAAACAAAATAGTGTAGAAAACAATTACTGATGTAGACAAACGAGACAGTTACATTTAAAAAATAAATAAATAAATCAAATTGAAGCACTCAAAGCATACACAAACTCTCACAATGTTGTGTCTTTTCTGATCCGCCACCAAATAATCTATCTGTGTAACACACACACGAGGCTTCTGAGCATAAGATGGCTCTTCAGAATCAGTCTGTGCTTTATTCATCAGGTGTGCACAAACACACTTTGTTGTGGTTTTTCAGGAGATCTTGGCACGTACGTGTATATACCTCTAAGAAAAAGATAATACCACCAAATTGATTAAATAAATGGAAAAATATTCCACATAGAGGAACTATTAACCAATTTAAATTGCTATTCAAAGTTGTAAAATCCACAAAAGTCCACTAGATAGTGTGCACACACTTTCTGTGCTCACAGCAAAGGCTTGCACGTAAGACACAGCAGAACATAGAAAGTGAAGTATACTTGCAGCAGCAGAGAGCATGTGAGGACAAACGTCTGAGATCTGTGAGGAGAACTGATGGGAATCCATCTCAAGTGTTGAGCTGCCAATTATTTCTACTCTTCTGACATCTTTACATCTCTCACAAAACTATCATTTAAGTTATAATTACTTTATTACAGTTAATGTACTTAGAAAATCAAACTATATTTAGATTCATATGGAGATGCTGCTGTAGTTATTTAGCTGTAGCGGTTAATGAAGAAGTTACATTACTGTTTATTTTGTATTGTTTATGTCATATTGTGCTACTTATAACAGTATTATATTTCAGTATAACTCTTTTATAGGCTTTTATCATGTATCCTGACTCAAATAATGTGTTTCTAAGAGCAAACACTCAGAATAAAGTGAGATGATCTGCTGATGATCCTGAATGTCTTGATGAATGAGTGTTGATAGTCTGAGGCTCATCAATATTAACAGCTGCTGAAAACACTCTTTATTTCATGTCAATAGTTCCTGTTTTCACCTCATTTATTATGCTGATGTCTTCAGATCTCCTGTAAATTGCCACTTAAAGCTCATTTCATTGGTGTCAACAGACTGAAGGTATTTGTTGCTTTATGCTTCCCAATGATGTACAGATATAAATGCTTACATTTTTTAATTAGTATACGAGTCAAAGACAAAAACGGTTTATATAGCAAAAATAAATAAATAAACTTTTCAGGCATATTTAGAAGAAGAATCATTTGATGTTCAAACGCTGTGTTTAAGGATCATAGTGCAGCCCAAAAATACTCATTAATCGTCCTTTTAAATCTCTATACTTTGATACTATCCTTCAAAACACTAGCTTTTACCCATTTGTCAGAAATAATTTTGTAATCATTTAAAATAGCCTAATAAAATGAAGTATTATCTCTTATTTTTTATATACAGTATTTTATTAAGGACAGGTCAGAATAACTATAACTAACTAATATAACTAATGACTGAAGAATAACTATACACAAATTAGCACTTAATGGATTTTCTATGAATATATATCACTTTGGTCAATTTCATTTGTTGCAGACACTAAAATTTGACATCTGGTCTTTGTTCATTCATTCATCATCAGTGAAGCTCCTCCCACACTGAATTCATCATCAGTGAAGCTCCTCCCACTGCAGTTCAGCAATAAATGCTGGAAGATGTCCATCAGTTCAGAAGTGAAGACGAGCATCAGAGCATCAGGAAGAGCTGAAATCTGATCAAAGACTGAGTTTATTAAAGAGGACAGAGAGAAGATGAGCGATCCAGAGCCCTGCAGAATCAAACACACTGAAGATACTGAACAACAAACAGGTTGGTGTTTATTCTTCATTCATGATGCTGAAGAACATTCACGTTAGAAAGATTCAAGCACTTCATCACATTTAGATAAACAGTTAAATTATGAAATGGGTAGTTGTCAGCAGATATTCAGTATGTTGGATGCAACATTGTGTTTTTTGTTATATATTTTTAAGCAATAAGCAATAAACAGCAAATTGTTTGAAGTAAATGTGCTTTCCAGACTGTCTGACAGGGTTGAAGGAATAACTTAGGGGTAGTTCACCCAAAAATTAAAATTCTGTCATCATTTACTCACCCTCAGGTTGCTCCAAACCTGTTTAAATTTCTTTGTTCTGCTGAACACAATGGAAGATATTTGGAAGCATGTCAGGAACCAAACAGATATCGACCCCCATTGACTATCATATTATTTTTATTTCCATATTATTTTTCCTGCTATGGAAGTAAATGGGGACGAGATCTGTTTGGTACCTATAACTAAACATTAGATGATTGATAGTACTCACTACAACAAAATTTAATTTGTGCCTAAAATGTTTTGAAAACAATAACTGAAATGTCAATGTACCTCATTCATGCAATTAATTCATAAAAACACACCAGAATGATTATAATGTTTTACAGCAGCTGTCTTGTTTATGCTATTACATCAATAATCACTTTCATATTTCACTCTTTGAATATTGGTTTATTTAAAGATTTTTTAAATATTTTTTTTATTTCAGTGCTGATTGTAGAGAGCGAGGAGAGTGAAGAACTGAGTGAAGTGGAGGAGAAACATGACAAACCTGGAGAAAAACCTTTGAGATGCTCAAAGACTAAAAATACATTTTTAAAGAAAAGAAAAGCCAAGAAATCTTTCACCTGCACTCAGTGTGACAAGAGTTTCACAAAAAAACAAAGTCTTGAGTTTCACATGAGAGTTCACACCGGAGAGAAGCCGTTCACGTGTGACCAGTGTGGAAAGAGCTTCACACAATCAGCAAACCTTAAAGGACACATGAGGATCCACACCGGAGAAAAGCCATTCATGTGCGATCATTGTGAGAAGAGATTCTCACACAAAGTTAGTCTTGAGGGTCACATGAGTGTTCATACTGGAGTGAAGCTGTTCATGTGTGGCCAATGTGGAAAGAGCTTCACACAATCAGCACACCTTAAATGTCACATGAATGTTCACACCGGAGAAAAGCCACACACGTGTGATCAGTGCGGGAAGAATTTCACATTAAAAAATCATCTTAATGATCACATGAGGATCCACACTGGAGAGAAGCCATTCGCGTGTGATCAGTGTGGGAAGAGTTTCACACAATCAGCACATCTTAAAGGACACATGAGGATCCACACCGGAGAGAAGCCGTTCAAGTGTGATCAGTGCGGCAAGACATTTATTCAGTCATCAGCTCTGAAGACACACCTGACCGTTCATACGAATGAGAAGCCACATTCCTGTTCTGAATGTGGAAAGAGTTTTTCACGGCTGCAGAGTTTACATAAACATGAGAAAACTCACACTGATGTGAGAGAGTACTTGTGCTTTGAGTGTGACAAGACTTTTACTACAGCAGGCTCTTTAAAACAGCATGAGATGATTCACACTGGAGAGAAACCTTACAAGTGTTCACACTGTGACAAGACATTCACTCATTCAGGAAATCTGAAAGCACATGAGAAGATCCACAGCAGAGAGAAGCTGCACACGTGTGATCAGTGCGGACAGAGTTTCTCTTTTAAAAGTCACCTGAAGATACACATGAAGATCCATAAAGTTGAGAAACCACACAGCGATGTTCACAAGTCTCCATCAATGGAGTCAGAGTCAAGTCTCGAGTGATTTAATGGCTTGCTAAAAAAATCTCATTAAAAATCCTCATGAATTGAACTCATCCTTATTACAAAGCTCTAGACAAAATATATGATCTTCTATGATATGCTTAGTAAGGTTAATGTACATCCAGCCTGTTACTTAGGTTTTAATCCATTACAATGTACAAAACAGTTGATCTGTAATGCAATTCTACGATAAGAGATCTACCTGATCTACCATAGATCATAAGGAAATATGTGACAGATATTACAAAACCATACAAATAAACTCTCTCTTTATGATACAAGTCAGGGGTATTCAATTAAAGTTCCAGGAGGTCCGGTCTCTTCCCAGCGGAGGTCTGGACTAAAATAAATTATTTATGGGCCATTCTTCAGAATTGGTCCAAAGCCAGAGTTGGAAACGTCTTAGAAAGAGATAATCAATAACAGTAAAATTTTTAACAATATTTCAAGTGCAATTTATGAGATTTGTTGTATTTTGAATCAAGGCAAAACGTTGATCATACTGATTTCAAAGGTAAGGATGCATTAGTTTGAATATACATTGAACCAGAAACTATCATAACATCTCAGTTGATAATTCAGTATACTTTATTTTTGACAAAACATCCCATGTTCCGGGAGTGACTGCATATTTTCAATACAGAAATACTTTAGTAACGACCACATTACATTACAGATTCTTAACTCATGAACTAAAACATACTAAAATACAAAAAAACTACATAATTGTACTAATATTGTGTTTATTTTCCCAAAATATGAGAATTATGTGTTCCCTTTTGTCACTACCAAAACAATGACATATTTCGGTCGTGACTGTTTTGGTAGTTACAATTTAACACCCAAAAAACCAAAGAAGTCACTACCGAAACTCACTACCAAATGCTTCGGTAGTGACAGTTTTAGATATGTTTGAACCTAGCGCAAAGATGCTAATCAGCACATGGTTAGCTAGCACAGTTCTGAACAGTGGTATACATATAAAAACTAAATGTTATGGAATAACTCCCAAAAAAGTGTGCTTAATTGCAGAAAAAAGGTGTTCGGTAGTGAAGTTCCTTAAAGATACACATTTTTTTTACTTTTGAGCACATTTACCTCAAAATGATGAGACCTATCTACTCACACCTTGTGAGCTATAAGAGGGACACAGGAATATTTCCTGATCACAAATGTATGGCTTTAATTAAAATCAGACTCGGCCAATGGACTAAAACATACACCGTTTCGGGACAGCCACCTCCCAATTGAAAGTACCCAATAAATGATGATTTATATATATTAAGCTTACTAATATTTTAAATATTATTATGGGTTTCAATAGATATTAGAAGGATCTTAATAAACATCTAAGATTTGAATACTTAAATGTTTTGTTGTTTTTTTCAAAGGCAGTTTGCACAAATTCTATAAAATGGCCCATATATTATATAAAGAAAGAAAATCATAAGTTGAGCCCTGTTAGATATGAATATTAAAATGTAAGATCAGATGTTTTATCAAGCAATTATTATTTCTACATTTAGATATCTGCGAGGACATGTGACAGAAAAAAATACTGTTTCTGTTCAGGGCTTTCCTCCTGAAATCTTTTTTCATATTTTTCTTAAAATAAATGTCTACTACTGTTAGAGTTGTGTCCTGTGTGTCTTGTGTTCCCGCCTCTTGTTTCCTTATATGGTTTGTTTCCTGTCCTCGTTTCATGTAATTATTAGTTTATTCAGTTCTAGGTGTGTGTGTGTGATTTGTGTTAATTACCATGTGTATTTATGTCCTGTCTTTTGTATTCCATTTGGTCTGGTCTACTCGTCATTCCCGGTGTTTCTACTCGTCTACCTTGCCCTGTCTACCCTTGATGTTGTCATTAAAGACTATTATTTTGAAGTACCTCATCGTCTGCGTGTTCTTCGTCTCTCCCTGCTGTGTGCACCGTGACAACTACAGTTGATTTTTGTTTTTTACTACTGTTCCCAGAAAAAAATAAAAATAAAAAGTTGTTAACAACAAAATGTCTACTAAAAACGATAATCAAAACGCTCTCATCATGAGCAGAAAGTTTAGTTTAAGTTCTGTCCTTGCTGTTTACCAACAATTTCCCCAATTATAACAATCACATGATTGTTTTGAAAAGCTGTTAGCGTACTGATTAAATTGCTACATTATGAGACACAGTTGTCCTGCTCCCTCCTGAATAATACATATGGGGTAAAAATGCCCCCTACACACTCAAAATGAATCTATTACGACTGTCACTATTAAAGGGAAATGTGAAAATAAATGAACAGTCTTGTGGCACAGTTACAGATCTGCTCACGTGGCATGCAAGATTAACTTTCTTTCCTCCAGTGTTTGGGCATTATTGACGAGCTCGTTAAGTTTTAAATCGGGATTAAATCCTGTGTGTGAACTTGGCACTAGTGTTATGGGGCTGTGAGGATTGTAATTGCTGTGTGTCAGTGTTATGGTGAGCTCTTGAAGGACGACACTAATGTCTATGGCTTGAGCTGCAGGGACGTTATACTC